>JAJOZX010011533.1:0-60000 GCA_023014485.1 Bathynomus jamesi
TTAATTATATCAAGGAAACAGCTATAAATGGTTGAATTACTGTCAATGTATTTAGAATTGTTTCTTTAAGTACATAGATACACAGGTCAGTTGAGTGGGACCTTTTAAAGCCAAACTGATTAGATGTCCATAGAAATCATTTAATCGGAGTAACAAGAGTTTTTCTAGTAGTTTCGAGAAGCAGGAAGCGACAGCATAGGCCTGTAATTATTGCTGGACAGAATGTCTCCGTACTTATTTTGACCAGGGGCAAGATATACCCTCATGAACTCTGCAGGGATGTAGCTCTGAGCAAGCTTGGCTGATAGGACAATGATATATGCAGACATACTACGTCATTTGCATATTTTAAGTGCTCATTCGATAAGTCATCTACCCCTGACGTAGAACCAGTCTTAACTCTTTAATTAACCTCTTTACTTCAGAAAATATCAATATTTTCCCTTGTCCCTCCCACAACGTTTCGCTGCAATCTATCTTTAAGATTATCCCTACTCACACTATTAAGAATGTTAGAGTAGTGTTTTTCCACAGCTTTGCAATTTCATCCTCCCCCAACCCCATCGATCGTCGGAGGGAGGACATTTTTGACACCCGTTTGATTCTTAACAAATTTCCAAAATTTGTTATTATCGTTATTTTGCGAGCTTCACAGGCTTTTGATGCTCGAATAGACTCTTCTTCCTGTTTACATCGCCTTATGGCCGCCTTATCTGACCCTGACTTCTACATATTTATGTATACTGGTCCTAATCTGGGTCTACCATGAAAGCATCACAAATCATAGGCGTCTTTCGATTCCCTCTTCAGGGAGGCAATAAATCATTCCATCCAGGAATAATCTTAGTATGATTAGTTGTAAGATTTATTAGGGGCTTCCTGCTTCTCTTAACGGGATATTATCTTACTATAATACCTATCTATGAGTTTACAGTGAGAATCATTTGAGCAGGATTATTACAGGCAAGGTGCAAATTTCTAAATTATTAAAGAGGTGACATGTTGTCTTTGTATTCTATTCTCTGCTGCATATTAACATTGGACCAATCGACGTGATTATTCTTACCTATTGAGTTCTTGTTAAGTCGTGTTGCGCATAAATTGGTAACGTTAATTAATATTTCTAATGGTCTATGATCAGAAAGAAGGAATCATGCAAATATGAACTCTAACAATTCGATCCTTTAGATTATTACTAGTGAACAATGATCAATCCCCCTGGTGGTACCAGTCATATCGCTAACGTATGTAAATTACCACTGGCTACCCTATACATCTACATCACTTATACTTAAATTGGCCGAATCGCACATGTTACCCAATTCTACAAAGAATTCCGAGTTCACATGTGCGTTAAAGTCCCCCATTATTATACAGTGAGAATATTTGGGGTTATCTGATAGACTTATTTTGTACAGCAAATCAATGTATACATCTAGATTACTGCCGTTGTTGTATGGTAAATAGCAGTTTACAATTAATATGCAATCATTGTTCAACGTTGTAATTCAATGCCTAACAACCTTACGTTATCGCTTGTTAAAATCTTATATGTTTTGACAAATGTTTCCTTAATAAGAAAGCAACACCACCAAATGGCCTACCGTACATTAATTCATTATATATATTATATATATATATATATATAGATATATATATATATATTTATATATATATTATATATATATATATATATATCAGTGGCGACTCCAACTCTTCAAGACTACTCGGCCCTTTTTAAATTTTCAAGTCTACATATGAGTCGACATTTAAATGCATGACAATAATTAAGATTATCAATAAAATAAATAATACATACCTCGGTAAAAAATTATTTGAATTTATTTACTTGAACATAAAGTCCAAGCGTCTTGGTTTTAAAGAAATTCCTTTAATATTCGTCATGTAATTCCTTTTTGGCTTTCTAAATCAATAAGTATTTCTTTTCAATTGAAATCCTAGCCAGGAACGAGAGCCGTTCTTGAGCCATTGTGTTTCTTAAATATGATCTAATTCAAAAAAAACTTCACTTTTTTTCTACGTGAAGTCAAAATATGAAATAAAAACCCACTCTAATAGAGAGAGTTTATTTCCACGACAGTTTCGACGCCCACTGGCATCCTCCTCGGGTGGATACAGAAACACGAATGAACCAAAACAAGAGGGAAAAACAGTCCAGGGACCCAGGTGCGAATTTCTTAACGGTCGGTCCCTGGACTGTTTTTTCCCTCTTGTTTTGGTTCATTCGTGTTTCTGTATCCACCCGAGGAGGATGCCAGTGGGCGTCGAAACTGTCGTGGAAATAAACTCTGTCTATTAGAGTGGGTTTTTATTTTCATATGATCTAATTCGATCAAGAACAGAGAAACTTCTTTCATTTGATAATTTCTCGTTGTTCAGCGATGTTTCTCCTTCCAAATGGTTTTTCTTTTAATGATAACACTATGTCCTCCATGGGTGGGGTATACGTCTCAGAATACTTATAATATTAAAAATAAATCAGATTATTTAAGAAAAGCGAACAACCTCACACTGCGGCAAAAAATCAAACTGCACCGCCGCCCAAGGCAGTTGAAGGCACGCTTATCGAAACGTAAAAGTTACCATGTATCGCCAGAATTAAAAATTGTGCTTCTACAAGGCCGAAGGATATAGCCAGTTGAAATGTTTTTTTCTTTATAAAAAAAATTAATAGGAGGAAAAACGTATTTTATTTAATGAGAATTAGAAGGACTATTATGTAACCGTATGCAAGCAAATAATTATTCATTAAAAGAACTTTAAATATACGATATTACTTATACTTTCTCGGGCGTAATGTCTTGCGCCCGAGCAAAGGATTTTGAAAGATTACACGAAAACTTAATGTGTCAATATAGTTTTTTTATAGGTAGTAAGGGTATCTAAATGCGCTCAAAATTTGTTTGCATGACGAAGGCTAGACAGAAAAATAGTAACATACTAACAGCCAAAATCTATTTTTACAATTTGTATTTAAAACTTTTTTTTTAAAACTTAAATCCATAAATACACAATTTTATCTCTGATGCTTCTCCTTGCCCCTTGCCTCTCGGGCTCAGCCCGAGAAGCCCGAGTGCAGGAGTCGCCACTGATATATATATATATATATATATATATACATACAGGGCGTCCCAAAAAATGTATACACACTTTAACAGCTGATAGCTCAATTGATGTTTCTTTCTTTCCAAGTTAAACCCATTAGAATTAATAATGGCAGTCAGACTAAGCTTTGAACAAAGGAAATTTCATTCTAAAATGCTACTGGAAGTGTGAAAACGCAGTTGAAGTGCAAAGACAGTTTAGGAGGGAGTTTCAAACAGATCCACCAACGCGACTTACCATCACTCGAATTAGAGATAAGTTTGAAGCCGATGGAACTGTTTCAGAATGTCCACAAGAAGCGTTCCGGAAGACCACGGCTCGACAAGCCCCACAAAGCAAGAAAGAGTACTGGAAACGTATCACCAAAGTCCAGAAATCTGTGCGGCAAGCGAGTCGTGAGGTAGGAATTTCAGAATCGTCTGTCCAACGCATTTTGAAGCGCTGTCAATGGAAAAGTTACATTCCAAGATTAGTCCATGCTATTAATGAAGATGATCCGGACCGAAGAGTGGTATTGCGAGTGGTACTTGGCACGATGTTGTGGATTGGACGAAGGGGTTTCGTAGAATACCCTCCGCGTTCACCAGACCTCACACCACTAGACTTTTTTTATGGGGATACTTAAAAGACAAAGTTACGCTATAAAACCTGCAACAGTCGCTGAATTGAGAGCAGCCATTGAACGAGAATGCACACAAATACCAAACGAAATGTTTCGTGATGTTGCGATTCCATTGCTTCGCGTTATCAGCAGTGCCTGGACCAGAACGGACGTCAGTTTGAAAACAGGCGTTGACAAAACAATTAAATAATGTCTGTAGATTCTATTACATTTTGAAAATGAAATGTATTTTAATAAACACTGCCTTTATAAGTATTTAAAGTGTGTATACATGTTTTTGGGACGCCCTGTATATATATATCACTGCAGATTACCTCTCTTTAAAATTAATGTAAATAACCTAATTTCTCTGTATTATCAAACAAGATTTGGTGAAATAACGCCATTCTGCCAATATAAAGCATAAAATTTGCTTGTAAATGGCAGTTTTCTACTGTGTACGTATAGGAAAGCAATAACTCTCCAGTTTGTGTGCTCTCTCTCTCTCTCTCTCTCTCTCTCTCTCTCTCTCTCTCTCTCTCTCTCTCTCTCTCTCTCTCTCTCTCTCTCCCCTATCAAAGCACAAAGTACTGAGGAGAAAAATACTTTTTAAAATAACCAAATACATGGTTAATTATTTGAAAAACAATTCAAATGGTTAATCCAACCATGATGGCACTTACCAATCATTTTGTTTTATAGAACCACATAATGGCTATTGCAAAGCAGTTTGGTTAAGTTAATTATTTGTTTTAACTAAGGATTTTTCTTCGTGCATAATTATGATATAATAAAATCGTCAATAAATTTGAAAAAAATTGTATGTCTACTTATTAATTTTTATCTATTAACAAAGCATTCATATAAACCTTGCGAAGATAATCGAGTCACAATTAGAAAATCTCTTATCTGACATTTCTACGGTCAGAAATTTTCATCACACACAGTCTTTTCGTCGAGGGAAAAAATCTGTATCTCAAAAAAATTTAAAATTAAAATGTTCCTCTTAAAAATCTTTAAAAAAAATTATTAAAAATTATTTAAAAAGTGAATATGAAAGGTCGAGTCAAAAGTTATCTAACCTCACAACCTCGTAGCAGTTCCGTGAGTTGGTCTTTCTTCACAGGAAAGTCAAACTGGTGGAACCATCTCTTGGCCTGGCCTAGTGGAAGATTGAGTTACTCTCTAGCGATCTCCAAAGCACATGGCTAGACACACCCGGCTCATCTGGTACCGTCCTGAGTCAGGCGTCTAGTACGTAATACGTACGTAAGATTTTACATGAAAATCTTAATGTTCTTTCTCTATCTTAGTTTCGGTTCTTGGTGTTTATTCTCAATTATTCTTCAACAACATTCACAAATGTCAAAATTATTTTCATTATCCTTCAGGATTCTGAAAACTATTCTTTCGTAATAAGGTGTTCTCCCGAGTAGATCTTTCGTACATCTTTACTAAATTTAGTTTTAAGAAAACTAAAAGTCATTTCTGAAAGAAGTGAAGTTGACGAGTTAACAAAAAACACTATTTAAATTTACTACGATCAATACGATTAAAATCACCAAACGTAATACAGGATACACTCATCCCTACGCAGAAACGTATATATATATATATATATATATATATATATATACAGGGTGGGCGGAAAGTAGCTCCCTATTTTGGATTGGTAAAAAAATACGTATATTATCCATTTATTTCAGAAGAAATAATATGAAAGGTAGGCATACATGGTAGGTTTTCTCTAAAATTCAATGTGGGCTCCAACTCTTTCCACCAGCTTCTGGAGCCGCCCAGGAATAGCGTCCACTGACTTTAGCAGGAACTCCGGAGGGATGGAGGACATGACTTCCCGAATTCGGTCCTCCAGTTTCTTCCAATGTCCTCGGTTTGGTGCGGTAGACTTCTTCCTTTACCCACCCCCAAAGAAAGAAGTCGCACGGTCTGATATTTATGCAAGATGGCGCCCCTCCGCCACTTCGCTCTTGTTGTCCGTGAGTGGCTGGATGCCCACTTCCCTGGGCGTTGGATGGGTCGTCGTGGTCCACATCAATGGCCAGCCAGAGCCCCGACTTGACACCGTGCGACTTCTTTCTTTGGGGGTGGGTAAAGGAAGATCTACCGCACCAACCGAGGACATTGGAAGAACTGGAGGACCGAATTCGGGAAGTCATGTCCTCCATCCCGCCGGAGTTCCTGCTAAAGTCAGTGGACGCCATTCCTGGGCGGCTCAGAAGCTGGTGGAAAGAGTTGGAGCCCACATTGAATTTTACAGAAAACCTACCATGTATGCCTACCTTTTCATATTATTTCTTCTGAAATAAATGGATAATATACGTATTTTTTTACCAATCCAAAATAGGGAGCTACTTTCCGCCCACCCTGTATATATATATATATATATATATATATTATATATATATATATATATATATATATATATATATATATATATATACATACACACATACATATATGATAATAATAATAAACTTTATTGGCAGCATATAAATCCCGTAAAATAGTACAATTTTCTTGAAGATAATAAACGATAAGATAAATCAAACAATAATAAATTTTAAATTAAAAATTATGACTAAATGAGAAATAAAATTAAGACACGTGAATACATACATACATACATATATATATATATATATATATATATATATAGCCCCGATCAGTGTATAAAATTACTTATATTTTGGCCATGACCTATAAAAATAAATTAAATTAATTAGAAAAGTTACAAAATTTTATAAATAAATATAAGAACTGAATAAAACATGAGCTGCCATTAGCTCTAAATTTAACTCTCCTGTTAACACATCATTTTCACAATCTTTTATCTACATATATATATATATAATATGTTATAATGTAATGTTATAATGTTTCAGACCAACAAAGACCCTAGGATCCACTCATGGCTGGTCTACCTAACTGTGTTCGCAATCGTGTATTGTGCATGTCCTCCGTGGTGGCGGAGGGGACCTACAATTTTACGTGGGTTCCGAACCACAAAAACAAGAAATTTATGTAAAAGCCGCCGGTAAATTGGCAACGACCAATTTTTACGAAACTAAATAATTATCAATTTAAAACTAATTAATTATCGATTTAAAACTAAAGATAGAATCTCTGGATCCAGAGGATCAAGTCATAATAGACTACTATCCACAAATGTTACACTCTATATCTATTTATAACGGACATGCAAATATATCAAATCCAAAGAATCCAGTCAATTTCATTACGGTATCCATCAAGTCACGGTCCATATCGATTGCGGACCAAGTCAAAATTTACAACCATATACATTACAATATATACACTAACGAGGAAAAGTGTAGGTGTGGCTGTAAAGACTGTACAGTAATGTAGAACGACGCTTGTATAGGAGATATTCCGCGCAAGACGAGAGAGAGAGAACGAAACAAATGAAAAAATGAGGTAACCACCCGGGAATCGAACCCGGGATCTTCCGATTGCCGGTCAGATGCGATACCATTGCATCATGGGCCTCACTCTTCTAAATGCCGTAATTCCTCTACATACTCGCAGAAACCAATGCGAGTATATATATATACACACACACACACACAGTGTGTATATATGTATATATATATATATATATATATATATATATATATATATATATATATATATATATATATATAAGCGGTTTGAGGGTGGTAGAAGTAGACACAGATAAGAGATGGAGTTATATTCTGGTTACGTTTCGGCGGCACAAAGCCTTGCTCACACAGAATGATAACATGAGTTAAACACATAATATTTAAATGCAGACAATCTTTTCCAAACCTACTGAACGAACATTCGTGGCTTCACCTGATTGGCTGGTTACTGTTGATGCTCCTTGGCCCTGCCTAAAGTCAGGAATAACCTCTTAAAATTTCTGAGGAAACTAAATTTGTTCAAAATCTGAAAACAAAAATGTGTTTAGCCAAATTATGGTGAAGTTAGCAGAAAGGAGCACGGCCAAGGAGCATCAACAGTAACCAGCCAATCAGGTGAAGCCACGAATGTTCGTCCAGTAGGTTTATAAAAGATTGTCTGCATTTAAATATTATGTGTTTAACTCATGTTATCATTCTGTGTGAACAAGGCTTTGTGCCGAAACGTAACGGAATATAACCATCTCTTATCTGTGTCTTCTTCTACCACCCTCAAAACCGCTCATTTGTCTATATGGATAACACACACACACATACACACACACACACACACACATATATATATATATATATATATATATATATATATATATATATAAGGGGATTTTTAGTGTGTACAAATTTCAAAGTTCTCGTAAAAATTTTAATAAAATATTTCTGATATGTAAATATTTGGAACAAGTCTGAATTACAGAATAAACAAAGAATTATTATTATTATTATTATTATTATTATTATTATTATTATTACTATTTTGTAAAGAACAATGGAATATCACTTTTAATAAACATTATCGCGCTGACACTGGAATCCATACTATATATATATATATATATATATATATACTGGGTGTTCCATTCGAAATGAAACAACTTTGAAACTGTAATTTTTAAAGTATTAATGTGAGAATGTTGAAACTTTGCCAGTTATTATACCATATGCATAAGTTTTTGTTATAATGTTGTTTGTTTGTTTCAGATTGAATTATGTTTACCCCACAAGAAAAAGCGAAATGTGTGTTATAGATGGCTGAGTTGAAGTCCCCTACTCTGGTGCAATGGCGATTCCGTACAACCTTTCACAAGGAACCACCCACCAGAAGAGACCTATATGCATGGACCAAGAAATTTGAGGAGACTGGCAGTGTTCTAGAGGAACACTCTGGAGGGCGAACAAGATCGGAAGATGATGTTGAACGAATACGCGGCGCCTTTGGTAGTAGCCCGAGAAAGTCCATCCGTCGTGCCAGTGTCGAACTGCAGATTCCTCGTTCAACTGTGCATAGAGTCGTGCGCAAGCGGCTGCAGCTCTATCCATATAAGCTTCAAATTGTTCAGCATATAACATGTGAAAATCTTAACAAAAGGAAACATTATGCTATGCACAATGTATCTAATGTATCTAATGTACATAATGTATCTAAATGTTATAATTCACATATATCATATGAAACTTTATGGCAATGACTATTTACTGTGTGAATATTACATTGTTTGCATCATTCAATAAAAAATTATAAGGTTTCAAAGTTGTTTCATTTCGAATGGCACACCCGGTATATATATATATATATATATATATATATATATATATATATATATGCTGCAAACCCACAAGGAAAAAGAAAAATGATTCCAAGATCTTTCGTGTATTCAGAAGTACACCTCGTCAGGCAATACTTCTGAATACACGAAAGGCCTTGGAATCATTTTTCTCTTTGCTTGTGTGTTTGTATCATTCGTTCATTTCACGTGTCCAATTGTGAAATTCATCCCATATATATATATATATATATATATATATATACATACTGTATATATGAGATTTCGTTTCGTAAATGGCTACAGTTTTGTTGATGTAATAATGTCAGGTGGAGGTGGTTCATAAATTGGTACAGTGGTAATGCCAGATGAATGCGTCACGTGCATCGCGTTAAATCTTGAATTATTATTAATCAGCATCCTTAGGGAGTCGAACGCCCGACATCAGTGTCTTCACTTCACTTACGGGGAAACTATGGTACCCAGTGAGCCACGGGCACTGGCTTTTGTTAACGTATTTATGGAAAAGAATTAAAGATGAATTTTAACAGTAACAAATATTAAAGAACTTAATTTATGGTTAATTTAAACAGTTAATTTATTTAGTTTCCCCTTTATTAATTTTACCGTGGTTCATGCCAGAAAATTTTATTGAAGCTTAAAGAATCCCACTGTACCTCGCGGAAGTTGAGAATTTCTATTAGACTTTAATTATTATTTACAAATTTCATTTTACATCTGATGAGGTACGCGGTATTACATCATTTCTGGATAAAAGTGAACCATGTACCATTATTTAGTTTTGAATTATCCCCATAATAATTTTTCTTTTTTGAATCACACTTTTCCTTAAATCGAAATCTTTTTAACAAATTTTTCTCAAGAAATGTACGAGGAGAGTTTTATGAGAAATTCTCGAATTGGTAAAAATGTTTAATTTTTGCCTTCCAAAATGTATCCAAACAATTTCGATAGTTTTTTCTCATTAATAATAATAATAATAATAATAATAATAATAAAATCTAGAAAGCGTTTGCATATTTTCTCATGGATTTCAGCAAAACTGTGCAGAATTCTGTAAGTAAAGATGAGATAAGAATCTCAAAATGTCTTTAAAATGGATGAGGATTTTTTCAGTTTCTTGACAATTGTACTAAAAATGGTAAAAAGCGAGTCCTAAACAAATAGTACGTAGCTGAAAATTTCACAATAATCTTATATATTATAATTAGTTAGTCTACGTACACTCTACGGCGACAATATTAACCGAATGTAACTCAAATTCTAATACCACTCATTAATGTCCGGTTAATATTTTATTTCGTCTTACATTAACACGAAGAGTTCGATCACAAAGGAATACAAAGTAATACAAAGGAATACAAAGGACATCAAACAGCAACAACGGACCGGCTGGTCCCTACGAGGCTGTCTGTTTGCAGTAAGAAGGAAGGTTGAAAGAAGGAAGAAAATTTAAAGACGAGTCAAAGTTTCAAAGCAAAACGGAGAAAAGAGGTTGAGAGGTTGGAAAGAATTTAAAGATGAAGTGAAAAATTTAAAGTACAGAGACTATGAAACTATGAAACTATGAGACTATGAAACTACGTATTATAATGTTTGAATTAAACGAGAGGAAAACATCGACGTGAAACTTCATATTAAAATGTCGAAGTTCGAGTTAAGGGAAATGAGCTGAATATTGTTAATTATGACAAATTCAGTTATAGGAATCGAGCCCCAATAACTAAAGGATTTATTAAAAAACAAGCTTTTGACCAACAGTATAGGCCGGAAGGTCGCGCTTCTAAAAAGTACATTTTCTTATTGTGCCTTTGTTCCCCCAACCACCCAAAAAAAAAAAAAAAAAAACCTATCTCATACAAGTTTTTTTTTTTACAAGAAAAGAATTCCATAAACCAAATTAATCAACGTTACCGTTTTAACCGTTGTTGCACATTTGATTTTAGGAAGTTTTTACCTTTCAATATATATATATATATATATATTAATGATTTTCCCGTGTATAACTCGTTAAGTATTGGAGATTTACACAATAATAATGAGATAAAAATTTTTAATTTTTTAGTCTAAATTGCAATAACATTTTAATGGATAAAATTACAAATTGTAATGATTTTCATATTGAGTATTCACAAACGAAAACGTTTTTTCTTATAGGAAATACGAAACTAGTGAATTGTTAAAATGTTCACAGCTCCGCGGAATCACGAATAATTTATGGAATTTGTATATATACTTAATAATAGTTTGGGGGAGAAACTATATTAAACATTTATAAAATAAATTAATAAAAACTTGTAACTTCTACATTTTACAATTTACATTTGGAAAATAGTGATATAAATTGTGTTCAACACTGATACTAACCCTAATAGTTACAGAAATATGGGCGATATTCCAATTATCTGTAGTTACGATACTTCACTAATGTTACATTTTCTCGAAAACACTATACCTATATACAGTCAATACATAGATTATATATATATATATATATATATATATATATATATAATATATATATATATATATATATATATATATAATATATATATACATTTCAACTGCAAAGAACACGCAGTATAATTAACGTAAAGAACGACGCTTGTATAGGAGAACATCCCGCGCAAGATGAGGAGGGAGAACGAACAAATGAAAAAATGAGGTAACCACCCAGGAATCGAACCCGGGATCTTCCGATTGCCGGTCAGATATGATAACCACTACACCATGGTCCTCACTCGATCAGAAGTCGTAATTCTCCTACATACGCGCAGAAACCAATGCCCCGAGGGGGGCACCTCCCGCATGCCGCATGCGCGTATGTAGGAGAATTACGACTTCTAATCGAGTGAGGACCATGGTGTAGTGGTTATCATATCTGACCGGCAATCGGAAGATCCAGGGTTCGATTCCCGGGTGGTTACCTCATTTTTTCATTTGTTCGTTCTCCCTCCTCATCTTGCGCGGTTTGTTCTCCTATACAAGCGTCGTTCTTTACGTTATATATATATATATATATATATATATATATATATATATATATATATATAGTACAGACGGAAAATTTGATTGATAATTCTATTAACGTAATTCAATCCAATTCAACTTAACTTTAAACTAACTTAAACTTAACCTAACCGAACTTAACCTAACCTAACTTGACCTAAGCTAACCCTGACCTAACCTTAATCTAATCTAATCAAGAATTAATGTAACGTAACCAAACAACATTATCTTAAGGCCGTAACTTTAGGGATAGTTAAATATTTTTCTTGTCTGAAAACATTTCGCAAAAGCTGTTACTCACAAGTAAAATGTTAAATCGGGTACACGCTTTTCTACCCAAAAGCTTTGTGTAAAAGTGTAGATCTACTTTATTATTATTATTATTATTATTATTATTATTATTATCATTTTATTATTGTTATTATTATTATTATTATTATTTAATAGGTAATTACAAGTGCGGAGGTGTATTTCTCGAAAACCGTTTCGTGTGTTTTGTCTCTCAAGTTAAACCCAAACAAAATTTCTCGGGAATTCTCATAAAACTAATTTTATGAGGCGCTGTGACCTCTATGACCTCTATGACCTCTGTGACCTTTGACCTTTCAGAACATAAACCTTTTGACCAAAGTGACAAATTCTCGAAGTCCGAAAAAAAATTTTAATGTAAAAATTTTCTATAAAAAACTCGTTGGACATTCACTAAAGAAGAACACGAAACATAAAAAGATTTAACCTAACGAAACCAAATTTTTATCTAACCTAACCTGACCAAGTTTTCATCTAAACTAACTTAGTGGAACCTGATCGGGTATAACTTAACCGATCCTAACTACAGTGGGCTATACCTAAAAGTTATTTACAAAGACAATTTTTATATGAACTTCCTAAACAATATTAAAAATAGAAATCTTTTAACTCTCTAATTGAAAAGTAATCATTCACTTTTACTATTACTTCTCATTAAATCAAAGATTGTGTTCCTTTTACAAGAGTCAACAGCAGTCTTCTGCTGACTCTTGAGAAGGGTAGTCATGCTTCTGCCGAAACGATGAGATATTATCTTGATGTGTTGTATTTCTGTGGCTCAGGACAGTACCAGATGAGCCGGGCGTGCCTGGCTATGTACGGTGGAGAGCGCAAGAAAGCAACTCGCTCCTCCACCAGGCCAGACCTAGAGGCGGGGCCACCAGCTTGACCTCCGTGTGAAGAGAGACCAACGCACGAAACAACTTAAGGTTCATAAGGTATATATATATACCTTTCAACCTTTAAAATGTTCCGTGCGATGATTTTTCACATCACGAAGGTCAAGCTTGTCTCCCCTCCTCTCGAATTGGCCTAGTGAAGTAGTGAGTTGGTTTCTTGTACTCTCCATCTCACATAGCCAGGTACGCCCGGTTCATTGGGGATTGTTCTGAGCCAGGCGTCTAATAATCTCTTGAAGATGTCCACCGCAACACCATTCGTGTTCCTTAGGTCTTTGGGCGGCTGATTGAACGGTCTTGGTCCTCTCACAACAAAATTATTTTCTTTCAGGGTTAAGGATGTTACCTGTCTCGCCTTTAATTTGAGAACACGACACAGTCTTCCTTTTCTACTTTCCACCGTTGTTTGGGGAGTTAAAGGGTTCAGAGTAAGATTAGGGACTAGTTTCTCCATTATTTTCCAAGTTTAAATAATGGTGCATCTCTCTCTTCTCCTTTCCAGTGAATATAGATTTAATTCGCGTAACCTTTCCCAGTAATTTAGTTCTTGCACCCACTGATCTTGGCTGTGAAGCTTCTCTGAATCCTTCTAGCTGCCTAACGTCTTTTTTTTTATATGGGGATGTTAGGGGCGAGCAGTATTCCAATTTGGGTATAATCAGTGTTTTCATTAGAGGAATCATTATATTCGTATCCCTTCGTTTAAAGGTTCTCAGTATCTGCCCAGTTATTCTCTTTGCTCTGTTTACTGCTATCTTATTTTATGTTTCAAATTTCGCATCATCAGTCATTACGACCCCTAAATCTTTTGCTTTAGAATTTCTCTGAATTTCCTCTCCATTTGGGGAATAATATTCCATGGATTTTAGGTCCTCCCTTTTTCCGTACCGTAACAGTTGAAATTTCTCGGTGTTAAACTTTATATTGTTGTCTTCCGTCCACTTCTAGATTCTGTTCATGTCTGTTTGTAGAGATCCTATATCTTCTGGGTTTCTTATTTCTCTACTGACCTTTGTGTCATCGGCAAAGGATGTTACTGTGCTGTCTCTGGTAACATCTTCATCTATGCAGTTAGCATGATTATGAAGAGTAGTGAAGCTAATACCTTTCCTTGTGGTACTGAACTGAGGACCTCTGATTCTGATGAATATGTTCCTTGTACTGTAACGACTTGCCGCCGCTCATTAAGGAAATTATATATCCATTTCCCTACTTTTCCTGTTATTCCTATATATTTCAGTTTATGTATTATGATTCCATGGTCACACTTGTCGCACGCTTTGGCAAAGTCTGTGTATATTACATCATAGTTTTCATTACTTTCCAGTGCATCAATAATGTTATTGTAGTGTTCCATTAAATGTCATAGGCATGATCTGCCTGACCGAAACCCCATGTTGGTTATCATTGAATTTTTTCCGAGTTTCCAAAAAGTCGTAGATTTTCTGTGTAACTATTCTTTCAAATATTTTAGTGAGATGAGATGTAAGCGACACTGGCCTATAGTTTTTGGCATCGGATCCATCTCCTCCTTTATATATTGGGACTATGTTCGCGCTCTTCAGGATGCCAGGTATTTCTCCCGTGTCTATATCCAATATAGGGGTTCCGCGATTGCATTCTTGCAGTTTTTGATCAGTGTGGCATTCCATTTGTCCGGTCCTGCCGCTGAGTGTACTTTTAGTTTCCCTATAGCTTGTGTCATATCATCTGCCGTAAAGTCGAAGTCCGTTATATTTTCCCCTTGTATTTCTTCTTCAAAGAACGTGTTTCTATCGCATATCTAGGCCCACCGAAAGGGTGGGGATATCGTGGAAAAATCCACTGGTCCCGGACCTCTAGGGAGCCCGGAAAGAGGGGGGGATAAAATCTAAAATATTAATAAAGCAATTGATGAAATAACAGAGAGGAAATATAATTAATGAACATACATTTTATTGAGATTATCATAGTCAAACTGAAACAGATAAAATCTTATCTGCGGTCCACCAATGCCCAAGACTGACTGAGAGATCTGGGAACCATTGTAATTGAAAGCCAGTTAGCCCGTACTTTAAATTTCATCAGAATTCACCACCTTGCTAGAAAGGAGGCAAAGAAAGTACACTTCTAATTATGAAAATCTTGCAGTAAACAATTGTCTTGCCTGCATGGAATGGTACTGCATTTGTAAATTGTATGGTGATAGAATTAATACAATTGATTCGAAAAATTAAACGGTAATTTTCTTTTGAGTTGTTTATTCATACTGTATGTTTTGAATAGTGACTTGGACATATAATCAGTTTGCTTGTTATGTACACAAAAAACATTCATAGAAGTACTTTGAGTTAACCTTTATCGCTTCTGTATCGTCGTCGTCTTCTTTTTCTGTATGCTTCTCAATTAGTTCCTCTATGACGCAATCGATACTCTGCAGTTTATCATTTAATATTTTTCTGATGTTGTTATCTTTACAGTTACTTAATTTTGCAGTCACTCTTTTTCTCTTTCGGAACAATACCTCTTTTGTCACTCGAACCTGCTTCTCTTTCCTCTTTGTTGTATTTTTGTGACATGTCTTTCCACAATTTCCAGCGTCTTCTCCTCTAAAGTCATTAGCATCTCTTTTGTTGTCTTAGCCTCGAAAATGGTTTTCTAATCTACTACTTCCATGCTGGATGTCACATCTTCCCAGTTTATAGCTTTGGAGTGAAAATTAAAAATTTCGAATTTGCTTCTTTCTGTTGTTCGTGTTCTTTCCTTTCCTGTTGCTTTTATATTGGTTGTTATTTCAATAATGTTGTGATCCGATATTATAGTTGGGGATATTTCTACGTTATCAATTAGGTTGCTGTTGTTTGTGAATACCAAATTTAGGTAGTTGTTTTTTCTTGTGTTTCCTGTTATTTCTTGTGTTAACATAAAGTCATCAGCTAGAGCTAGTAGCATTTTTACCTGCTCCTGGTCTTCCCGTGTGCCCCCCTTGTCCTATTTCATGAATAGATATATATATATATATATATATATATATATATGAAAATTATTTCACGAAAGTAACACGTGAAAAATATTTATGATGAATAAAACCACGAAGGAAAGGAAACACAAAATGGTGCTCAAGCGCTTTCGTCTAATGACATCCTCAGGAACACTGAAGTACATAAAAGGGTAACAGCCTATATATAGGTTACAGAAAGAAAAAAAGAAAAATAAATAACATACATACATACACACACACACATATACATATACATACATATCTATATATACATATACATACATATACACACACACACACACACATATATATATATATATATATATATATGCAATAAACAGAGAAGTAAAAATAAAAATTAAAAATTAAAGGATTATTTATCAGTGAGGCGTACAGATTTGTAAGGAATAATATCGATTTTTAGCACAAGATCAAATGGATTATAAAAATACAAATTTATATTGGAAAACTGCCCGGGTTTTAACACTCTGCCTATGGTCAGGTTTCGATATATATAAAAATAAAATGCAAATTAAAAGTTAATAAAGTAGCAGACAAGTTTACCAAAGATTTAGTGTTCTACCCTTCTTATCTAAATCTGTTTGGAAGGAATTCAAAATAACAGTCGAGTTGAAAAAGACCTTTGCTTATGTTGAAGTTATTTGAAAGTTGGATAATGGCAGACTCAAGATATTTCTATTAACAATGTTGCTAGAATGGAATAAAACTGAAGCATTATTCCAATCAATACAGTGGGCTAACTCTGACAAATGGACAAAAAGGGCACTGGACAACTGTCCTGTTCTAACGGAATATTGATGCTGTTTTTATACGTGTGTTATCCATCTGCGTTTATGGAATCTTGTCTCAACAAAGCAAAACGAACTTTCTATCGTGTCATAATAACACTCGTACTTTGTCAAAAATATTTTAGTACTTCCATTTTCCCGGGCTTTTTAGGCATTGCTAATGTACTTAACTTTTGGATATTAATGTAGTATTTTCATATAACAATATTGTGAAAAAATATCATAGTAAAAAATAGCCCTACCAATATTCAGGCATTAGCTATAAATTGGTTGTAAACAATGTGATTCCTTTTCATAGGTCAGACGGGAAAGGATTTGCACACACGTATAAAACAGCATCAATATTCCGTTAGAACAGGACAGTTGTCCAGTGCCCTTTTTGTCCATTTGTCAGAGTTATCCCACTGTATTGATTGGAATAATGCTTCAGTTTTATTCCATTCTAGCAACATTGTTAATAGAAATATTCTTGAGTCTGCCATTATCCAACTTTCAAATAACTTCAACATAAGCAAAGGTCTTTTTCAACTCGATCCTGTTATTTTGAATTCCTTCCAAACAGATTTAGATAAGAGGTAGAACAATAAATCTTTGGTAAACTTGTCTGCTACTTTATTAACTTTTAATTTGCATTTTATTTTTATATATATCGAAACCTGACCAATAGGCAGAGTGTTAAAACCCGGCAGTTTTTCCAATATAATTTGTATTTTTATAATCCATTTGATCTTGTGCTAAAAATCGATATTATTCCTTACAAATCTGTACGCCTCACTGATAATCCTTTAATTTTTAATTTTTATTTTTACTTCTCTGTTTATTGCATATATATATATATATATATATGTGTATATATGTATGTATATGTATATAGATATGTATGTATATGTATATATTGTGTGTGTGTGTGTGTATGTATGTATGTTATTTATTTTTCTTTTTTCTTTCTGTAACCTATATATAGGCTGTTACCCTTTTATGTACTTCAGTGTTCCTGAGGATGTCATTAGACGAAAGCGCTTGAGCACCATTTTGTTTTTCCTTTCCTTCGTGGTTTTATTCATCATATATATTATATATATATATATATATATATATATATATAACTGCAATGACCGCGCAGTATATTAACGTATAGAAACGACGTAAGTATAGAGGAGTGTTCTGCAGACGAGGAGAGAAATAACAAACAAATGAAAATAAGGCACACCGGGCGGGTGCCTTATTTTTCATTTGTTTGTTATTTCTCTTCCTCGTGTGCAGAACACTCCTCTATACTTACGTCGTTTCTATACATATATATATATATATATATATTGTCGAATGACCAGGTAGTATGAATTAAAAGTTATTATTAGCATTAATTAAGGAATTTAAAACCATTGAGTATAAATAAGTAGAATCCGATATTAATAATATTGAATAATTTGCATATACTGTAAAACACCATACATTAGGGTGGTGTCAATTTTGTCAACTTTTTCAAATCAGTTTTGGTAATGAATATAGTGTCTTTTCATGTTCAAAAACTTGAAATTGGCCAACCAAAATGAAATAAAATAACCCTTACCTATATCAATTTTACCTTAAAGTTTCAGAAATTGACTCTTTTACTAAATAGTAGAGACATAATTGATTAACTATTCATCTGTTACAGAATTATCCCACTGATCGCATATGGAGTGTTTTCAAGGTCATATAGTTGTTGTACAATGTACAAGTCACAACATGAATAGAACTGTCCCTCACTCTCAGTCCTCAGTTGCCTCTTAGATGTCATAGACGGTGGTTTGCTGTTATTGCTCTTGTACCTACTTCATAGTTATTCTACTAGACGAATACTACAGTTTAACTGTAAGTATGGATTATTGATTATTACAATTATTTATTATTATCATATTCTTCTGTCTAATTATGTAATCCCATGAAATATTTTTTTATTGAATTTTAGAACATCGAATGACTAAACTTTGAAACATCGTAATTGATATAAAATACTAAAATGTTTTTCTTTCTTTCAGATATTCCTAAGATGCCAAAATTGAAGACAAGAGGTCAGTCGTCATGCCACTTGAGCCTGTTAGTCGGTACAGGCAAGGAGCTTCCCGTATCAGAACTACCAACAGTGCGAGACATGCTGAGACTAGGGTTACTCCTTCGTGAACAAAATACAAAGGATAGAAGGAACTACACAGAGAAAGAGCTCATAAGGGACATGATTCCCCCTCTTCTGCATCAGGGGAAAAAAGCTAATGTGTTATTCAAACCACCTGTACTCAATCAGTATAGAACTATTGAGCTAAAATTAACAAAGCTGTGGCACAAAGCAGTTGAGACATCACTTGGTAAAGGAAAACTAGCAAAGAAAAATAAATTTCTGCACACACTTGATACTCTTCTTGACATTTTTAACTGCCAGTGTCCCATAGAGTTGTGTTCTGAAACCAATTGTTCTCCCTCATACAGAAGAGAACCTCACCCTCACATTGATTGTCGCTGTCCTCGTGAGAAGAAGATCCCTGTTTTGGAGCTGGCTTTCATAAAGGCGCAGAGAACAAAGGCAGGAGGCCAAGGAAGTATGCAGATTGGTTCGGCAGATTATTCAGAAACCAAAAAACAGATTGTTATTGCTAAGAAAAAGAGAAATCCGAGAGGGAAGAAAGGAAGAAAAGAAGAGTGAAGAAGCCACCCAAAGAGATGAAGAGCTCTATCAAGAGGTTTCTCACTTCTTTGAAAGCTCTCAGATGATAGCTCCAAAATGCCATCTGAACCTTCGCCGAAGAGAATGAAATACAACAGTAAAGACATCTCAAACATTGCCCTTGCCAGTATTCGCCACCATACGGGGCTACGAGAGACTGCAGAGATTGCCACTGCTGCTTGGATAGATGCAGGCCTCATCAGCCGAGAGGATACATCCTTAGTGATAGATCATAATAAGATAAGAAGAGCACAAGAAAAAATAATGAAGGAAATATCTGATCAGCATGAAAAAGATTTGAAGAAGGAAGGTCTCTCTTGCCTTTTGTTTGATGGAAGAAGAGATGACGCAAAAGTTCTCCTAGAGGTAGAGGGAATGGACAGAAAGTTTCCCAGTCTCATCAAAGAAGAACACTACTCTGTGTGTTCCGAACCTGGTGGCCACTATTTGTTTCACTTTGTTCCTGAAGCAGAAGTAGAAGGCAAGAAACATGCAGAGGCAATTGCTGATCAAATAATATGTTGGCTTCAAGAAAGAAGACTTGACAGTTCACTGCAGGCCGTTGGTGGAGACTCAACTGCGGTGAACACTGGATGGCCTGGCGGTGTTATGACGCATTTAGAGAAAAAACTTGGAAGAAGGCTTGTTTGGATTGTATGTGATTTGCACACAGGGGAACTACCTCTTCGTCGTCTCATCCAGGAACTTGATGGTCCTACAAAGAGCAACAAGTGGTCAGGCCCCCTTGGCAACATGCTAGATGAAGCAACGGAATTAGAAATAAATACAAAATTTCCAAAGGTCGAAGTAGGCTCTCCCCTTCAAGTGTTGTCTGAAGAAGTTATCAAAGACCTCAGCACGGATCAATCTTACGCTTATCGTATTGTTCAAGCAATCAGATCAGGAGAGTTGCCTCAAAATCTGGCTCTCTTGGAGATTGGACCCGTAAGTCACAGTCGTTGGTTAACTACAGCGATTCGTTTCTGCAGGATTTGGGTTTCCAAACATGCACTGAAGAGCAAAATGCTACAGAATTTGATGTTGATTGTTGAATTTATTATTGGGTTTTATCTTCCTCACTGGTTCAATGTAAAACTTAATCCAATGTGGATGGAGGGGCCCAACCACATCTTGTTTCAATTACAGCTACTGAGAACCCAAAGGAAAGTAGTGGTGGACATCGTGTTACCTGTGGTGAGAAGGTCCGCTTGGTATGCTAGGCCAGAGGCAGTTTTGCAAGCAATACTCTGCAGCCAATGTACCAAAGAGCGAACTGAGGCTGTGGAAATCATTCTAAAGCTTAGAGGAACATCACTAGATGATGACCAGCTGGAAGACTGCTCTGTTCAGACATGGAAGGTACCTCCGATAAACGTCAATGCCACGAAATTGTCAGAATTAGTTGCGTCTAGGAGAATTTGTCTAAAACAATTCGTCTAAAATACAATTTGTCTAAATCAATTTGTCTAAAACAATTTGTCTAAAATACTTTGTCTAAAATCAATTTGTCTAATAACAATTTGTCTAAAATACAATTTGTCTAAAAATAATTTGTCTAAAATACAATTTGTCTAAACAAACAATTTAATATAATATGGCATAAAAATTGTTGCCTGATGTACAATGCTATTTATTACTTGCCACGCCCCATCTTAAAAGGTTACCTCTTGTGCGGAATAGTACATCGAAATAGTTTGTCTAAAATAGTTTGTCTAAAAATAATTTGTCTAAAATACAATTTGACTAATAACTGAAGATAACTAGAAATGCATTTGTCTGCTTGATAAATTTGGAGTGAGGATGAAAAGATTGAAAATGGGTGTATTTTATTTCATAATATACCTAACCTAACCTAACCTAACCTAACCTAACCGGGTTATGGGTTCCGGGATAACTGATTTCGATGTACTATTCCGCACAAGAGGTAACCTTTTAAGATGGGGCGTGGCAAGTAATAAATAGCATTGTACATCAGGCAACAATTTGTATGCCATATTATATTAAATTGTTTGTTTAGACAAATTGTATTTTAGACAAATTATTTTTAGACAAATTGTATTTTAGACAAATTGATTTTAGACAAATTGATTTTAGACAAACTATTTTAGACAAATTGTTTTAGACAAATTGATTTAGACAAATTGTATTTTAGACGAATTGTTTTAGACAAACTCGCCTGAGTCGGAATTAGTTAACTTGAGTTCGGAAGTTTTGGAGCCACCACTGACAACATGTATAACAAACAGATTTAACACAACTTAAAGAGGCCCCAATGCAAGTGCCAAAGTGGCCTTCTCACACTCAGAGTGTGGAGAGATGTGTGAAAATGGTCACAGAAGCAGCTAGTCAAGTTTACAGTCACGAGAGGCGAGAAGGCTACATCAAAGCGCAAGTAGCAAGCCGAATGCTGATGTCAAGGAACCGCAGCAAAAAGGACATGACTGCATTGGTTACTTTCAAATAAAGACTCTGAATGATATCTTATTGCCACTTTCAATGTTGATAGGATGTTTGCGCACATTTGTTATTTTGTTACGAATTTACGGAAAAATGGAATTTTTTAATTAAAATTGATGTAGGTAGGAGTTATTTTATATTGTTTTTGAAGCAAGGATATTATTTTGTATGCCAAATGATTACATTAAATTGCTACCAAATCACATGATTTTCAATTTAGTCATTTCACCCCCAAAATTGACACCCTAACCATACATCCTTTTGTATTGGTCACGTGATTATGGAATAAAGCCCGTAACAAAAGCATTTTTTTTCGACTATTTATATAACAATATATTAAACCAAATTTTTTTTGTATGTATAATAATGGATAACGAAATAGTCTCAGAGTTTTGCCAATTTGGAAAAAAAAACTATAATTTATTTTTAAAATATCCCCAAAAATTTATGACAAAATAAAAAATTAGAAAAACTTATAATAAAAAATTCATATTTTCACTTTTATTTAAAAAACAGAAAAATTAAAATTATATGTGAATAAAAGAGAAATAGCTTTGCAAGATATTTCCCATATTTGTTACGTTTTTTCCCTTTCTCCATTTAAAATAAAGTCTATGGTCACATGAGTGCACGTTCTGTTCATATTCTGTTTGTCATATCGAACATGTTCATAAATTTGAATTTAAAAAGTTTGGCATAAATGTCAGTCAAAACTTCAGTGACGCATAAGTTTAAGTACAAAAATCGCTTTCTGAAAATGCGTACAAATATATGATTCCTCATTTCACGAAGGTCAAGCATGTCGACCCTCCTCTCGAGTTGGCCTGGTGAAGTCGTGAGTTGGTTTCTTGTACTCTCCACCTCACATAGCCAGCTACGCCCGGCTCATCGGTCTAATCTTCTTTTGAAGATGTCCACCGCAACACCATTCGTGTTCCTTAGGTCTTTGGGCAGTTGATTAAACACTTTTGGTCCTCTTACAACAAAACTATTTTCTTTCAGGGTTAAGGATGTTTCTTGTCTCGCCTTTAATTTGGGAGCACGACACAGCCTTCCTTTTCTACTTTCCACCGTTGTTTGGGGAGTTACAGGGTTAAGCTGAAGTAAGATTAGGGACTAGTTTCTCCATTATTTTCCAAGTGTAAATAATGGTGTATCTCTCTCTCCTCCTTTTCAGTGAATATAGGTTTAATTCGCGTAACCTTTCCCAGTAGTTTAGTTCTTTGCACCCCTTGATCTTGGCTTGATCTCGATATATATATATATATATATATATATATATATATATATATATAGTATATATATATGATGACAATGATAATAATAATGATAAGCTTTATTGTCAGGATATAAATCTCATAATATATATATATATATATATATATATATATATATATATATAATATATATATATAGCTGGGCACAAACCGTTAATCCGTTAATCGTTAATTAACGAAGTTAACTTTTTCGTTAACGATTTAACTTTTAAGTTAATTTTGAAAATCATTATCGGACTAATTAACTTCCGTTACATTTAACTTCCGTTAACTCAAGTCCGTTAACCCCAAAAATTCATAAATAAACGTTTAAAAGTTTCTATTATTTTCAGTGCTGAGCAGGTGCGCAATTAATCCGCCACTGTTAATAGTGATGAACGAATTTCCATTTCCGCAGTGCAAAATCAGGCGATATATTTGTTTCCATCGCCACAATTTGTGTCTTACCAAATATGGTAGTTATTTATGGCATTGGTTTGAGCAAAACATGGTCGACTGTAAAATCAGGCGGAAAGATTTGCTATTTGAGTTGAATGTTTCAACTTCTTTCAAGAAATATCACGAGCATTTTAAGGCACTTTCAATAATATATATGTAACAATTACAACAAATAACTACATTCATTTCATTTGCAGTCTGCCTCTTGCGCAACATGTTTGTGCTAGTGAATATTTAAAATAATCGTTGTCAAGTAAGTCATGTATATTTATAATATGTCTGAGTACCTTATTAGTAGTCTCCTTGATACATTTCAAGAACCATAAAACTGATCAGGTAAGATTTCAATTCTCATGTCACTTTGTTTTCTATGGGCAAGGACATCCTGAGGGCCAAGAGATCATCCCTGTCAGATGAAAACTTTGATATGCTAATTTTCATGAAGGGCAACATGCATCTCATTGACAAAATGGAGAACGAGAAGAAGAGGGAAAATTAAATTATATATATATTGTGTTTTTCATTTTTTTTATAATAAAAGTTAACGTTAACGGTTTATCGGTAACTTCCGTTACATGTTTAACGAATTAACGGATTAACGGTTAACGAAGTTAACTTTTTGGTTAACGGATTAGCGGTTAACGAAGTTAACTTTTTGGTTAACGGTGCCCACCACTGTATATATATATGGAATATAGCTTTTCTTACAGTTAAAAAAAGAAGTGTAATTGTATATGGATTTTAGGAAAGCATTTATTAGACTTAAGAAACTTTATCTATCAGTGCTATAATTCCGAAATAGCTGAAATTGAACATACCTATATATCTATACCCATTTTGAGGGCATTCAAAACGGAGTTCATACACAGCCTTTGGCATACATAAACTATGCATGGCATTGGTTCGATAAAGAAGATGAAAGCACTGACCCTTCTCGCGTCTTCATCTTTCGTTCTTTCATTTTGAATTCAATAAATGTTAGTTAGATTCTTTTGCGTTGAACAATTTGTTTTATGCTGTAAAATAAAATTAAACCTTCGATAGATAGAAACTATCTTCCGCCTTCTCTATGTGTTTCTTTAACCCTAAATTGACGACCGTAACAAATTGGTAACGTTTCGAATACGCGCATTTCATAACTTAACCTTACAAAAATTTCCTACAGAATTAACGCGGTATATCTTAAGAATTGAATTAAGTGCACAGGTTTGGCTTCCATGGAAAAAATGTTTACGTGAAAATAGGGACAAATTTTATATTTTTTCCTTAACAAAAGTTGTCGAAATTATTAACGAAGAAAGCGTTACAATATTTACTCGTATATATTAATTTCACTTGTTTCATGTGTGATTCTTCACAGAGAGAGAGAGAAAGTTACAAGGAGTTACGAGGAAAAGAAGTACCTCAAAAGGCCTTGTGGCCCATACCGAGGAGGTACCAATGGCAACGGGTGCCAGGGAAAAATTCATACACCCTCAAATAGTGTGCAAGATTCGGTCTAACCTTTTCTTGAACAGATCCACAGAAGAACTGTTCACAACTTCTGAAGGTAGCCTGTTCCACGTATCACAGATCTTATAGGTAAAGTAATTCCCACACACACACTAGTGCTAAACCGTTTCAAATCCAACTTCCAACCATTGTTGCGAATTGGGTTATCATTTAAACTAAACATGCTTCTAAAATCGACCTCGTTGAACACGGGTAGGAGCTTGAAAACCTCGATGAGTTGACCGCGCAGCCTCCGAGTTTCAAGCGAAAACAAATTCAGGGTGCGTAATCGTCGATTGTAGCCCATATGCCTAACGGAAGGAATTAACTTTGTGGCCCTCGCCTGGACTCACTCCAGCCTCTCAATATCTTTCCTGAGGGTGGGCGACCAGAACTGCACGGCATACTCCTGGTGCGGCCGAACCAAAGAATTGTACACAGAGAGCACAATCCCCTTGTTCCGAAATCGAAATTGTCTCCTGATACAACCCAACAGCTTCTGGGCTTTTCTTTTCCACCTCTACGCACTGTTTGGTAAACTTAAGGTCGCTGCTAATTAGCACACCCAAGTCCTTTTCCAAATCAGTGGTTCGATGTTACTCCCCAACATGAAGTAGTCCGACATGGGATTGGCGTAGCCAATGTGCATCACCTTGCATTTACCCAAGTTAAACGGCATTTGCCATTTTTCGGACCACCCTCCTATTCTACGTAGGTCAGCACGTAGTTGCTCGATCACCTCGGGCGTCCCAACATTGGACTCAAGCTTGGTGTCATCAGCGAATTTGGCGATCCTACTGATGATGCCAGCGTCGATATCATTTATGTAAATGATAAACAACAGTGGTCCCAAAACGGAACCCCGCTAGTGACCGAAGCCGAACCCGAGCTAGCCCCTTTAATTACAATCCTCTGCCGCCTATTCTTCAGCCAGTTTTCAATCCAGCTACCTACCGATACCCAGCGCGCGCACTTTGGCCATTAGCAGGCGGTGAGGTACCTTATCAAAGGCTTTATGAAAATCGAGATAAAGTATATCAATCGCCCTACTTTTATCGTACTCACTCAACATGACGTGGAAAAACTCAAGCAGGTTGGTGAGACACGACCTATGCCTTCTAAACCCATGTTGGGAGTCCCCAAGCAGCTTGTAGGAATCCAAATGGTCAACGATCCTATCCGCTATTATCCCCTCTAATAATTTACCTACAACCGAAGTGAGACTAATGGGACGATAGTTCCCTGGACTTTCGGGATCCCCTTTCTTAAAGATAGGGGTCACGTTGGCTTCCCTCCAGTCACCAGGCACCTGGTCCGTCTCCAACGATTTGTTGAAGACTGTAGCCAGGTGCGGAACCACCTGGTCTCTCACTTCTCGCAACACTCTGGGGAGGAACTGGTCTGGCCCAGGAGCCTTAAACGCGCTCAGTTTGTCTATTCTATCGGCAACGACTGTCGCGGTACACCGAACACTATCCAGGCCAGCACCTTCGTGCCTGACGCCTGGCTCGGGGATGACGCGGGTGTCCTCCCTGGTGAACACTCGCGCAAAGTACTCATTCAGCACATTAGCGATGTCCGCGTCGGAGGTCCGCAGCGCGCCGCTGGGATACCCTTTAACGGGCCTATCATGCTTCTAATGGGCTTTCTACTATTAACATAACTGAAGAACTCCTTAGGGTTCCCCTTGCAGAGGATTGCCACCCGGAGTTCTTCGTTATGTTTTTAATATCAACATAATTGGTTCAAAATCGGTCCAGAAAGGAAAACTGTTCCAACCGTTCATACGATGCATTATTCGTTTTACTAATTATTATGTAAATTAATTAGTTCAGCAAATGGAAACATTAATTCTTATTTTAGATACGGTGGTCTGTATGAAACAATTTCTCTTTACGGTGCATCATGAGTTAAAAAAAATATATATATGCGATATAGTTCCGATTTGCAACCTAATTCTCGGGGCAACCTTTCCTTAACCTATTTTCACGCATAAATACAGAGACAAACGGTTTAAAATTTTCATCTCATACACAACTTTATTGTTTACACTGTTGAAATTTGTATATAAGAATAAATTTATTTACGTATGCGTTGGACTGTGTGTGTGTGTGTGTGTGAAAGAGAGAGAGAGAGAGAGAGAGAGAGAGAGAGAGAGAGAGAACAAAATAAAGTGAGCGTTTTCAGGGAGGGAAAGAGCAAGTTAGATTTTGTAATTTCAACTTGTAAATTAAAACAAGTAATTTAAAAAACAAAACTGGAAAAAGTAAGTAATTAAAATAACGAAATTTGTATAATAATATTTTTTAGCTCTTAAACTTTTGATTGTCAGCGCACCAATTTCAGACCATTGAAAAACAATTCCTAATCATTTTTAATCTAAAACCCATCACCACACTATCTATCTATCTATCTATCTATATATATATATATATATATATATATATATATATATAATATATATATATATATAATATATATTATATATATATATATATATATATATATATATATATATATATCATAGGTTTCGCTTCTGCCAAATTGTTCATTCTGACGAAAGTCAAGCTCGTCGCCCCAGCTTGGACCTACAACTTAACGTAAATCCGAGCTACGACTCGAAAGTCTGAAATCACAAAGTCAGAGCGGGGATTTGATCCTACGATATCCAGCTTAACAGCCCAGCGTCTTCACCACTACTAGCTTTTCCAGGCGTGTGTATATATATATATATATATATATACCTTAACCTCTCTCTCTCTCTCTCTCTCTCTCTCTATATATATATATATATATATATATATATATATATAGTATATATATATATATAAAAGGAAAAAATACTTAATTTAATCAATTTTCATTTGATTTCTTAAATGTGTTTTTACAGTATGTTTTTAAAATGTAGTTTTCCTTTACTTTAAGGACAAACTTATATAATAATAATAATATTTTTTTTTCCAAAAACATATGAATAAATAAATAATTTTCTTATGTAAAATATATTTCACGGAATAAATTTGTTATTTTAAGTTTCCTTTTATAAGAATTATTTTTGTTATATTTTGTTTCAAAGTTACCATTGCCATTTTTTGGAGAGAAAAACTCTCGCTCTCTCTCTTTCTCTTTCTCTCTGGACTCACTGTTGTGTTACTGTAAAAGACAAACCAACTAACTGTATAGGGAAAGTCCTTTTCTTTATGAATAACTGATATGAAGACATGTTTACAGAAATACATCAAACTTCTAAGTTGATAAAATATTTAAAAGAGTTAAAAAATCTTTCTGTTACTGTATTACACTTACATTTTTGTCTGTCTATTTATCTATTTGCTCATATAAGAGTATATATATATATATATATATATATATATATATATATATATATATATATATATATATATATATGGTAAGATTCGGTAACAGTTGCAAGGACAGGTGAAATGACAAACAGAGGCAGTTACAAAGTAAAATAAAGAAATTTATATTTGAAAGCAAGAAGACATTCAACTCGACAGACATAAGACACAGGAGCTGTCAACGGACAGACAGACACAGACAGACAGACATAAGACACAGAAGACTTAGGACCTGTCACTAAATAGAGTGACAGCGAGAGCAGATACTCGCACCGAAGCTGGACAGTTGTGTGACGGAACGTTACGAAAAGTAACGTGAAACGTAACAGTTCCTCCAATAAATGGCGATGTAAGAAATGTGTGCAATGTATGTATTTGAATGAATTCGCTGAATAATGTTTACACAAAATGATGCTTAATAATGGAGCTAGGGAAGCATATACGATCCTAATAATAATAATAATAATAATAATAATAATTTAGATAATTTTAAAGCAATATCTAAATGTTATTATTATTATTATTATTATTATTATTGTTGTTGTTGTGTTGTTGTTTTTGCTGTTTTTGTTTTTCTTATAAAAGACACCTTAATTAATTATGCATAGAGAGATTGCTACTCTTTGTATTTTGATAATGTCAAAATATTTTCGAAACATATCATATACATATATATAGGTAGAAGAAATCTTTATGGTAAAATATTTTTAATAATAATAATTTGCATGCATAACTCATTATACGTAAGAAGTATTATGTATTTAGGCAAATACCACAAAAAAATTAGACCAAAAATAAATTTACATTAAAAATAATAAGGAATAAAAAGCTATTGCAAATGATTCAGATTATAATTAACTTAACCCTTTATGGACGACCGGTACAAATTGGTGACGTTTGAAATACACGAATTCATAGCTTAACCCTACAAAAATCCAAAATCCACAACTATATGTTTTAGATTTAAGGTTTCATCCAAAACATAAAATAAAACAAGATAATGTACCGTACGCTGTAAAGTTTAATTGATCCATGCAGACCACCGATTTAAAAATTTAATTATTCCATTTTTTAACCAATTGTGGAACGACTTCTTGTTAAAACGAATGGTCCATCTTTGCTTTCAAGGCCGATTTTTAAACAATAATATTTTTAATGTCGATATAAGTGGTTCAAAATCTGTCCAGAAAGGAAAGATGTTCCAACCGTTTCTATGATCGACCATTAGTTTTACAAAAAAAAATATCGTTCCACAATCGGTTAAACGATTGGAAGAATTAAATTGTCAGAAACTACCCACTATCCTCTTATTTTCAGTAATACACAACTCAGTCCTTCTTCTTCTCTTAACATTCTTGGTGTTTCCTTTTCTCGTGATCTCTCCTGGGAAGATGACGTATGCTCTCTTTCTGAAACATATTTTAAGAGGTTAGGTGTGCTGTACCGGCTCTGCGGTTTCTTTACCCCAACTCAGTCGCTGTCCCTGTACAAGAGTCTTGTCCGTTACTGTATAGAATACGCTTCTCATGTGTGAGGTAGCTCAACCACACAGCTCTACTTGACCGGATAGAATCAAAGGTATTTCGTCTCATCAATTCCCCGCCTCTTTCTGACTGTCTTCAATCTGTCTTTCTTCACAATGTTGTCTCACTCTCTCTTTACTATCGCTATTATAACGGACATTGCTCTTCTGACCTCTCCAATTGCATGCCTCCTCCTTTAAGGAGAGCACGCAATACCCGACTTTCGACACATTCTCATTCCTTTTCTGTCCAACTCTCTGATGCAAAGGTTCATTGGTATTTTCAATCTTTCATATATTCAACCGGTGAACACTGGAATAATCTTGCTCAATCCATCTTTCCCCCTTTCTATGACCTCCAATCTTTCAAACGCAAAGTGTCCAGGCATCTCGAAAACCTTGAGCTTTGGTTTTGGCTTTCTTTTTCCTCTATGGGAGCGGCGTTTTTGAGGACGTTCGCTCTTGGCCACTCGTTCCGGCATAAAAAAATGTATAACATAATAATTATGTAATGATGTGGGGTGTTTAATGTCCTTCGCAACACCTAAAGTCATATAACGGAAGGACCCACCAAAGCTTCATGTGAGATCTGAAACACGGGTCAGTACATAATCTGGACGATCTCCCATCCAATTTCTACCCGAACCTAATGTCGTAACTTCACTGATCGACGGTGGTGTTACGACACTGTCCACGACGTAACCCGATCGTCATTCGAAGAACTAGATATGATATGACCTAGATATTTAATGTACATGATTAAGAGCAATGTCATTTAATTTAAATACATGCGTACTTTGCTGTCTAAGTTGTTTTAGGACAAAAATATGTAACTTTCATTTTATGGTTTAAATTGTTTAGAAGCGAAATACATAACTTTGATTTTATTAAACAATGAAGGCTTTACTGAATAATTTTTACGGACATTTATTAAACACTGATGCTCTCTAATTAATCATCAGAATAAAGAATGTTATTTATTTTAATTTTTACCCGTAGCACACGTTGAGGTTCGTAGTGCATTAGACACATCATTATTTTATACATTAAATAGTACTCTGAAAACTGTCCGCTGCGTGTACCTTGTATCCGAGCGGTAAAAAAAGGACTAAATCAATTTGGGTATAAATTACGTAAAGCGTACGCTCCGTAGACCTAAGGTACACTGAGAGTAACTGGGAGGTTTCTTTAATTCTTGGAAGTGTACGTTTTGTATTTTTCACTTAGTTCCAGAGGACACCACTTGTCAAGAAGATAACCGTATCAGCTACTCTTTATCTACTATCGACCTAATATATATATATATATATATATATATTATATATATATATATATATATATACTATATATATATATATATATATATATATATATATATATATATACTGTATGTATATATATATATATATATATATATATATATATATATATATATATATTATATATATTGAAGTACTTTAAACTTTACAGTGTATTTACTCCTTTGTTTCCGCTCGGATCTAAGGTACACATAGGGGACTGCTTTTTTAGTGATATATAGGGGGTGATAGGAAAGACGTTTGGAGTACACCACATGCTATATACAGTTTTTAATATAAAAAGAGAAGTTTTTGGTCAAAGTAATACTTTTACGAAATGAAATAACAAAATACTGATGAAACATTTTACCTCATAATTATGCATATTATGCTGATATTTAATAGATATGTAACACACTTAGAAAAATAAAATTTCAGTATATATATATATATATATATATATATATATATATATATATATGCCCTATATTTAAGCGCCGCTCCGCCATCTTTGCTCCCGTAAAAACATTCGCCATTTTCGGAGAGTCACCGATTTTCCAAAATCTTTTTCAAGAGGGTCTCAGTTTTAATAATAATAATAATAATAAATAATACTCATAATAATAAAATGTGAAATGCAATTATAATTTTTATAATTCTAATTTGTATAATAATAATAATAATAATTATTATTATTATCATTTTATTTCTAGTTTTTATAATTATAATTATAATAATTATTATAATTTGTGTAATTATTATAATTATAATTTTCATTCTAATTTTTATAATTATAATTGTAACAATTATGATTATGATAATTATTATTGTAATTATAATATGAAAATGAATAGTTGTAATTATATAATTTACTATAATTATAATATTAATTATTATTATTATTATTATTATTATTATTATTATTATTATTGTTGTTATAATCATAATTATGAATATTTTAATTAACATTATTATTATTATTATTATTATTGTTATTATTATTATTATTAGTAGTAGTAGTAGTAGAAGTAGTATTATAAATGCCCTTTTGTGTCACTATTTTAAAAGAAAATATTATAGTGGAAAATAATAAAATTATATAATTTCAAAATGGTAAAAAATGAAAATGGAAAAAATGGAAAAATGAACCAACGTTTGCAATTAATTCCGTTTCATACGTTTACATGCACGATGTAATTCTACCTTATTCTATTTAAGCGTAAAGCTTAAGGGTATAATAACTCAGCATTGGAGCTATACCCGAGGGAATAGGAATGCATGGAGAGTGCCAGCAGTGCCAAATACCCCTTCCCTAACTCTCCCCATTGGTAACGGAGTTGTTATAACTGTACGTGATCATAACAATGGTCATAATATTTCCAACATTGTTAACGGGCTCATCATGCCATAATTGACATATGTAGTCAGAATTTAACCGTTAAATTTATCTTGTGATAATATTCACGCTGCATTTTCAAGGCGGTATATATATATATATATATATATATATATATTTGCAGTGACACTGTGTATTTATATCGGTAGATTTAGATTTGTTTTTCTAAAATGGTATACAATTATTATAATTTTAATTCTGAAAATTGTTATTACAGTATATAAATGAAATTAAAGTTTACAAATGTATGGTGCACGAGCGAGAGAGAGAGAGGAGAGAGAGAGAGAGAGAGAGAGAGAGAAAGCGTGTAACGTAATACCTGTTTTGGTGTGAACACTTTGAAGGAAATTTAAACATTTTCGCTAAACGTGAATCATTTCGCTAATCATTTCAAATAATTAATTTCTAGAATTTTTAATAATTGTAGAATTAGAGTAGACGTTTCTCTAAGCATCTTGTTTTACAGCCCTCTAAACATGACACATATTTAGATTCGATCCCGAGTTTTTGCAGCTCCAGAAAGGTGATTTTTGTAATTTTTCCATTTACAATTTATTTTCACTCTAAATAGAAGAGGACGTTTCGTTAGATGTTTCATCGTCTCAATTTTGTAAATTTAAATTTTGAAATATCTGATGCGTTACATATTTCACATAAGTTAAGCATTTTGCTACACATTTCGGTTAATTAATTGCAAAGTCTAAATTGTGGCAATGTTTTAAAAGGTTAAGAAGATTAATGTGAAACGTCTTACGAAGCTTTTAATTAAGTGTCTAACGGTGACTTATCTAATACATGAACGTTTAAGAAGTTTAATTTAATTTATACGAAAAGAATTGCTTCACAATATTTCTCTTAGAAACGTTTGATTTTCATTTTAGATCTAGTATCACTCGTAATTGACTCTGTATCCGTAGCAAATACCTTCCTATAATTTACATTATCAAAGCCATCTATCATTTTAAATACTTTAAGTCTACGCTTTTCAAGTAAATACGTATCTAGTTCAGTTTGTATATCAGCTGTATATCGAGAGGTTTACGTCTAAGGACAGACCCGGGCTACAGGCTAGTTCTTAATTTAGGAAGACAGTACTAATCCAGGGCCGACACTTATAAATAAAATTAATAAATGCGTGAAAGTTACTTACGAGGCCTAAGCCTGCATGAAATAAATGAATAAATGTTCATTTACAATAATTGTTTTCTATTCGTTTCATGATAGCTCATAAATACGAACACTAAATAAACTGCGTCACAATTTCAAAATATTTTTAACCACAATGCGCGTGTGTCTAGGAGCAAACAGTAGAAAACTGACTGACTTATAAAATTAAATGTTTAATTTGTACGCCTTTATATATTTGAAACCTTTAAGCACCGATTTCAGGTATTTGATGTCTAGTAAACATTTCAAAATAACTATTATTCATTTCAGAAAGCCAAGTTCCTTATGAAACGTCAAGTAGATGGAGACGTCTAATGCAATTTGGAATGTTCTCTTTTCTCTGTACTCAACTGGCAAATCTGTGTTGGAACAAATCTAAATACTTAAAACATTTAGCAGGCTGTAAAAAACCAGATACTTAGCGAAACGTCTATTCCGATTTCCAGTAAAACAATGATAAAAAAGCTAGAAATTAATCATTTGAAATCAGTAAAAAATTTGGACAAATTCATGTTTAGATTTCTTTTAAGAGTTAAAAAAATTGGAGTCACTCATAAAAAGAGTCTATAATTTTGTTTTCCTTCTTTCCAGGTTGAAGTTCTAGAATCAAATTTTTCTAAAATTTTGCGTGATAGAGAGGTCTATCAACAGAAAATTTTTAAAGATTCTACATAGTTTGGTTGGGCTGACTACTCCCAAGGAATGTGGGCGTATAGAAGACATACGGGAAATGTTAAAAATTGTAATTTTCCCCTCAAACTGAGTCTCGAGAGACTTATAGTGAATAAACCATTTTATAACATCACATTTCTGTTTTTGTTACGTTCTAAAAGGTCTTTCGCAGCAAATATACTGGTAGGCTTTTCCTATGTAAAAACCTAGCTGCTGCGAAAAACCCTTTTGGATTTCATAGTGGATCTCAGTGAAGACGAGAAATAACTGTAGGGAAGACTTCCGGACGACAAAACATGGAGATCCCTGCGTGTACGTCGAAGAAACAGATATAGAAAGGTAAAGAGAATACTAACTTTCAAAGAAAGGCTCATCAATCAATCTGCCAATATATATTATATATATTATAGGGTGAACCAAATGTAGGTGGACAGTAAATGATAACGTTTATTTTGAGAATACATATTTAATTTTTTTGTATACTATAATACAAAATAAAATTTAAATAAATTTAGTTATAATATTTAATATAATAAAACACAAACACCATAGTTATAATGAACACCATAGTTATAATATAATATAACACAAACCGTATTCAACCTACTGTCCACCTACTTTTGGTTCACCGTGTATATATATATATATATATATATATAATGAACTTTAATTAATAAAAATTCTAAAGGCAAGACTACCAAAATGTACCTTCAACTTTACAGATTGTTTTGTTTTTCAGTAACTGCGATTGTGAACCTTCTCCATTCGTGTTGTTACTTCAAATCAACCTCAGTCTTCTTGGTGGCCAAAACCTCAACCAATAAGAAACCACCTAACCATCTTCGGCCATGCGGGAAACATCAGGAGACACTGATGAAGGTGAGCCACATAAGAGCAAACCAGAAACCTCCATGGATGTAGCTCAAACTCAAACACCGGTTTGTTGTTGTTGTTGTTGTTGTTGTTGTTGTTGTTGTTGTTTTTAACTGAGGTATGTTACGAATTTTGGAAGGATTTTTTTCGGTATATGTAATTTGGGTTCTTTTTAAAATAATTTTAAATATATTATTCCTCTCATTATGCGCCTAAAATTTAATTTTTGAAACAACTTCATATCATATTTAGTTCCGTATTAATATGACGCTCTTTCCCACCCCTCCCCTCCCCTCCCCCCTAAAAAAACTTTAAAAATACTTTAAAACGGAACGAAATTACTTGAAACGAAACAACGCGCATTTTCCCCTTGCCAAATATTTTAACACTTCGGTTGAAAACAAGAAGAAGAACAACCTTACTGCGAGTGTACCCTTACATTTTTTTCCTCATCTTATCCGCATGATCATAGGAGGAAACGTTCATTATTCAAAAACGAGAGAACTCATAGAATAATGAAGAAGAAGAAGAAGGGGTTCGAGTCCCACTAGCTCTTAGTTTCCCGCATTATTGCCTTTTCACTTACGATCTTTCCGAGGTTTTACCTCTGTATGGACGACTGGTGCAAATTGGTAACGTTTCAAATACGCGCATTCATAATTTAACCCTACAAAAAAATCTGTCGTTAACGGGTTAAAAAGTTATTTCGTATAAAGACGAGATTAATATTATGATGAAAGAAACATTTCGTCTTGATTTTGGTCTCGTTAAGTTTTGTTCTAATTTTGGTATTCTACTGTACGGTTATTTTAAGTAATACATATATTGTTTTTGTTTAATTGTACTCTTAGCATCTAAATTACATCCATTACTTTTTTCTATAGGTGTACATACAGAGATATAAAACTTATCTATAAACTATATCTTTATGTCTGTTTTTCGTTTCACATTTTAGTCTTTTTGGTGACTAATCAAATTTTGAAAACAAAATCCAATCATTAATGATTAATAATTTTCTTGTGGTTTATGGTTCTAGTTGAACTTTTTTCCGAAACCACTTTCGGTATCAAGATTACACTTAGACTAAAATAACATTTTTTTCTTAAAATAGTTCTAAACTATCGAATTTAGAGTATAAAAATTCTCGTTACGCGAATGCTAATCAAATGCACTCTGGGATCCAGGGTGTCCCTTTACCCGCTTTACCCTCAACTTATTCTAGTAAGAAAAGGTTCAGGGGTAAAGGGAGTTCTGGGACATCCTGTATATTAATAGTGAAAAGGAAGCTGAAATGGTCCTTATTAGACGACGATTTCCGCAGCGCTATTTCTGAGATTGAATAAAATCGTCTGGCGTTAACCAAAAGAAAATCAGTAAAGTGTTGCCGCGCGATAAAGGGTTCGATAAACCTCCGTTCCGTTTAATCCTTTAATGCCTATTGGTATTTTGCGAGACTCGATAAAATCGTCTGACATCAGTCGAAAGAAACGGTTGAGTCGCGACTAAACTTCCTCGCTTACAGTGTCACATAAACCAGTCATTAACTTCAGTTTAAGACAATACCCGACAATATTCGACCTTTATAACAAAAATAAAGAAAAGAAACTTTTATGCTAAACTATTTTTCTCTCATAAGTTTAAAGACATTGTTTACCATTATTTTCCATTATTTCCATTTATTTTTCATATATCTGTAGTGTTTACATATAAGATCAAGAGCCATACACAGAAATATATATATATATATATATATATATATATATATATATATATATACACAGTATATATATATATTATATATATATATATATATAGATATATATATATATATATATATATATATATATATATTATATATATATATATATATATATATAATACACACACATTATATGGAATTATAAAATTTATATATAATAATAATAATATAATAATAATAATTATGATAAATATTTTGTGGTAAAATTTAATGGAAATAATCTATAACATGTATTTTCTCTTCCTAAATTTTAGTTTAGTTCCCATGGCAACCAAAAGATGTTATTCCTCATATATGAAAGGGATGGGTGGATTATTCTCATAAAGAAATCTCAGATTAAATCAAGAGTTGGGGATTATTGACAGGAGAGAGAGAGAGAGAGAGGGGGGGGGGAAGCAGTAAAACGAATATATATATGTGTTCACCATTGACTTCAATAATTTGGTTTAAAGATGCTGTGAAATTTTTAAACAGTTTGTGCTAAAATGTCTTGCGCACTTCCTTCCATTTGTAACATCTGCGATTTCATTTTGTGATGATCAAATGTCCTTCGATTATTTCTTCACATTTTTGTTCTTTGAATAACCTACAAAAATTAATTGCAAAGATTAAGGTAAGGGGAGTATGGGGTCCAAAGCCAGCAGTAAACGAATCTTCTTGGGTATAACGCTTAGAATTTACTTTAGAACGAAATGTTCAAAATCTTAGTGTGTTTAAATAAAATTATTGAGGTCAGTGGTGATCATATTGAAAATATTTTTCATTAAAATTTTCCAAACTACATACTTTACATTAAAAATGGCTATTGTAACTCACGTACAGAAATAGTTATTAAAAAATAGAAATAGTCAGTCCTTTATTGAACGCACGCTCACTATAGATAGATAGATAGATAGATAGATAGATAGATAGATAGAGAGATAGCTAGATGGATAGATAGATAGAGAGATAAATAGACAGATAAATAGACAGATATATTCTACAATTTCCAGTTTCTTTATGAAACGCACGTGAAATTAAAAGCTTTTTCACCTATCCGATACAATAACTTTCAATATGTCCTTTCCTGGGTAACTTCCGTTTCATACCCTACATAATAAAGTATATGTGGTGTAATTAGTTTTGTACCAACGTCATCGAACTTTATTGAATGAATGAATACCATACAAATACCCAAATCAAAGAAATGAAACAAGTATCTTTGTTCCAAACTTTATAGTATAAAGATTTTATTTAATTAGGAACAGTTACTGGGATCATGGTAGTGGATAAATGTACCGTAAAGCGAACATCTTTTCTCATAGTGGGAGTTAAAAATAAGTTAAAGTTTAAAACATATGAAATTATTACTGTATAAAGAGAGTTATGCGTAACTTTGAGTCATTCATACAGGGATTAGATTAAGGTGGGTGAGGTCACGTGAACAAAATTATATTAAGGTCTTGTCACCTCAACTGTTCTCAGACCTTCAGGAAATCAAAGGTTTCATAGGCTTTAAGTTTTGTAATCTTGTAATTTTAATAACTAAACTATAATAAATCTCTCTCTCTCTCTCTCTCTCTCTCTCTCTCTATATATATATATATATATATATATATATATCACACTTAAGTGACCGTGGAATATAAGTCCTTATATGAAAGTAAATTGTATGACATAAAGAAAGTGTAGTACTTTTTTTAAGCTTTTCTTTTGTGAAATGGATGACATTTGGCAACATGTTCTTACTATTTTTTCTTGATATTTGAAGAGAAGAGAGGAAAAATGAATGAACGAATGTCAGTTCTGAGACATTTATTGAAACTCTAAATATCAAATAACTTTCCTGCAAATTTATACCCTTTAAACTACCCATCTTCAGTTTGATGGCAGGTGGTGGAAACACTATACCAAATGAGCCCCTTACTATTCGTTTGTTGCAAATATGTCTTTAGGAAATTCGTCCTTTACCGAAGACTATAAAATATATAATTAATATATAATTAATATATAATTATTATTATTAATATATAAAAATACATAATTAAGGCTAATATCATCAACAGTAACTTACGCAATTATCAATCTAGTTATAACGCAAAAGCATGAGGTATTTCGTTAAATAGCTATACTCGTTTTATTAAATCAAAGAGTAGATAACAAGATACATGAATAACTAAATAAATACATAAAGGAGAATAAATAAAAATAAATGCACAAAGAAGCTAAATTATTTGGCGTCCTTTCGACCTAACCAGCTAGCGGAGTCGTTGCCTCGCTAAATTCCTAACGTACATATTTTTATCCTTTGACTGGCTTACTTCTAATCTTTTTCCAGCTTTCCCATTGGTCCAGACCTAGAATTGACCGTGTCAAAAGTGGCCTGGATTCTGGAAGCGCAGATTCGTTCCTAAGTCCTTATTTTGGTCTTGGCCGTCCAATCAGAGGCGAGCTCAGGACTGAGAACCCGTAAAAAAAGTTCTCTTATACCATTCTAACGAATCTTTAGCGTGCTGTACTTAGGAGAGCGGCAGAACTCTCGGAAAAGAATAATTGCCTTGTTTTCCTCTCTCTCTCTCTCTCTCCTCCTCTCTCTCTCTCTCTCTCTCTCCTCCATCTTTATGCGCACGTATTTCTTATTTCGTTTGGCTATACAGGATTTTCTAATATTTATCCTGAATTTGAAGCTCTGAAAATTTTTTTCTTTACCTGATGAATTTCAGAAAAGAAAAGAAAAAAATATATGTTTTATACAATACTTTAAAAAGTAAAAAATACTTTAAAAAGTCTATATAGGAATGGAAATAAATTTAAATTTTTTATATTTTAGTATACAGTCCCTTTTTTTAAAATATGTCTGAATACATTTTTTTTTTTTTTTACAGAATACTCACATACAGAATCCTCCATTCTGCGAGATTTTTTCTTTTTTTATGATTAGAATACTCTTGATGCTCTGTTATTGAGATTAAAAAAAACATTTCAGAATTTTTATTTAGGAGGAAAGATGTGATGAGAGGGAGGGACGAAATTAAATGAAAAACCCTCCTTTTATATTCAAATTTTAGTTTCCAATTTCAAATTTCGAAATTTTTTTATATTTTTTTCATCTTATGAAATGGCATCATACGAAATATATGCGAAATAGCCATTACTCTAATGTAAAATAGTTAGCATGACTTGAGTACAGTCAACGTTACACACACACACACACACACAGTGCACACTCATCCACACATCCCTACAGACATTCATACAGTCATACAGACAGGCAGACAGAGATATAAAACACATTTATATGTAAGGAATCTCTATCTATACCTGACGTTCCAAATATTTTATATTTTGTTTTATAAATAGTAAATAATAATAATTGTAACATTTAATATTTGAGAGATATTCCAGAAATATTCGAGAATATTCGAGAAATAGTTTGTTGGGGGCGGGGGGTCGAGCATCAAAAGAAACTACCAAATGGTCTTTTGATTTTTGTCCGAGAAGAAAACAAAAAATGTTTTTTCTCAACAAAAATCAAGTACAGTTTCCGGACATGTTTTATAAAGTTAAAAGTAGAAGTTGAAAGTTAGTTTATAAGACGTTGCAACCAAATCTTCATCTCGAAAAGTTTTGGGTAAAAATGAACTGCATCTGAAGAAAGACCCCTGGCAAAAGTATTTAATTAACACGACTAAATGCACCAACTAATTTCTGAACGTCCTCACTGAATTATTAGTGTTGTTCATATAACTATGCGATATTTCAGTACGTGAAAGGAGGGGGCGTTTTTGCGGGCATTCGCGCTTAGCCCCTCCTTCCTGCATAAAAAATATGAGTTAAAATCACATTGAGATGAAGGAAATAAAAATGTCATATTTTCTACGAAGGAAGAATATTTTAAGGTTCTAACAACAACCCAGTATATTTGACTACAAACCCTTCCAATATATATACAAATAAAGACGTTTGGTTACAACAACCAAAATACATAATTAAATATTTTTTAACCAATCCAGATGGTTAATCCAACCATACAATGACTGCACTTATTTTTCTGGTAACAAACTTAAGTGGTTCGCAATTAATTTGGTTGCTGCATCACTCTAAAAACTGTCTGCTGTACGTACCTTAAAAACAAAACTGTCCGCTTGCATACCTTAGATCCGAAATTGCCCGTTGTGTACCTTAGATTCGAGCGGAAACAAAGGACTAAGCATACTTTGTGAAATATAAAGTACTTCAAGAGTACATATACAGTATATACTAGATCGATAGTAGATGGAGGGTAGATGACACGGTTATCTTCTTGACGAGCGGTGTCCTCTGAAATTAAGTGAAAAATACAAAAGTACACTTCCAAGGATTAAAGAAAACCTCTCAGTCTACTCTCAGTGTACCTTCGATCTCCCGAGTGTACTCTTTCCTCAGTTTATACCCCCAGATTAAGTTTAGTCCCTTTTTCCCACTCGGATCTAAGGTACTGTATATGCAGCGAACAGTTTTCAGAGTGTGGTTTACCTTTCAACTTGTCATCGCTGCCGTCCTCCTTCTTTTCGTCAGGAGCACTTCCTTTTCTAAGGTGGAAGTCAGATACAAAGTCGGATTAAATGTAACTTGAGAGAATGGAGCGTGGGACATTTTGAGGAGATTGGACAGTAAAGAATTTTAGTTACTGTATTAACGATGGAAATAAATTATTCTCACCTAAAATTTAATTTTGTCACTATTTTTTTCAAATACTTAATTTCGAAAATTTGTACCGGGAATTGACCGTTTATCCGGATGTTTGGTCTCTTTTTGTGACAAAAAGATACTGATTAAATGGGATTTGAATCAGGAATTAAAAAAACTGGCCCTTAAATGCAGCTGTTCTTTATAAAAGTGGACCTTATATGCTGATTCGATTATAATATATATATATATATATATATATATATATATATATATATATATATATATATATATATATATATCGTGCTTATCACAACTAATGGAACACTATAACGACAGCATTAATACATAACTGGACAGATCGGTGAGGGAAATGGGTTTTAGGAACTAGGTACAGGCTTGGGAAAAGGAGCACACACACACACACACACACACACATATATATATATATAAAATGATGACTTATATATAAGTCATCAAGAAATAGTTTTGCAACCCCTGATTTTCATCCACCGTTACTGATGCTCCAACAGTTACAACTGCAAATTGAGAAGTAGGTACACACCGTATACCTGCGTGTCCCGCCATTTCCATCACTGGGACAGATACTGAGAACCTTTAAAAGAAGGGATAGGAATATAATGACTCCTCTGTTGAAAACAGTGATCATATCCAAGTTGGAATATTAACGTCCCCGTATAATAAAGAAGACATTAGTCAGCTAGAAGGGATTCAGAGAAGCTTCACACTCAAGATCAATGGATGCAAAGAACTAAATTACTGGGAAAGGTTACGTGAATTAAATTTATATTCACTGAAAAGAAGAAGAAGAGAGATACATTATTATTAACACTTGGGAAATAATGGAGGAATTTGTCCCTAATCTTACTTTGAACCCTATAACCACTCAAACAAGTGTGTCGTGTTCCCAAACTAAAGGTCAGATAGGGAACATCCTCAACCCTGAAGGAAAATAGCTTTGTTGTCAGAGCGCCAAGACTGTTTAACCAGCTGCCCAAGGAACTAAGGAACACGAATGGTGTCGCTGTGGAAATCTTCAAAAGAAGACAAGACGACTATCTCTGCTTCACCAGGCCATCTCAAGAGGAAGGAAAGGCAACGAGCCTGACCTCCGTGAGATGAAGAATCATCGCGTATGTGTATATATATTATATATATATATATATATATATATTTTCTGTTTTAATATATGATAAAAGTTTGCAGTAAAATTTTTTAATTTTGTACCGAATTATGTTTTTAATCAATAAAAATATTAAAATTTGGGTTTTAAATTTCATATATTTTTCACGCAAGATTTAAGATAAGAAGTGTTAAAGCATGCATGAATATAAAACTGTATAGTGATGTATAATATACAGGGTGAATAAAAAGTTCCGCCCGATTTTGTGAACTTTTTATTCACTCTGTATATATATATATGTATATATATATATATGTATATATATATATATATATATATATATATATATATATATTATATATATATATATATATATATATATATATATATATATATATATATATATATAACCAATAGTTAATTGGTTACATGCAACTTTATTTCAATGCCATATTAGCTGAGGTTTCTTTCATATAAATTTATTTAAGTGGCACTTCAGTGTCTGTTGTGTATGCAAAATTTGATGCTAGATATGTCACTATTAAAGCTAGGTTGAATTATTTATTAAGGAGCAGATTTTGGACATGAAGGCAGTGAATGACCTTAAGGCTTAAGCTGTAAAAATAAGTACTGTGTATTGAATTTTCAAAATTTATACCCGATTTTACCTCATATTTTTCAACCATTTATAAATTTATGTAAATTTAGTCGAAGTTAAAAAAAAACGTTTAGAGGCTTCTCAAAAAAATGGTTCTGATGCTGTCCAACACAATATATATATATATATATATATATATATACACACACACACACACACGAGGGCCACTCAATATATTTTGGTCCACCTTTTTTTTTCTTTCCAAGTTTCCTTGTAAGTTCCAGAAATTTTGTACACGAGTAGTTACATACCTTTTTTACAAGTTTTTATTTTTCCACATAGTCTCCATCCTTTTCTACAGCTTTCCTCCACCTCAAAACAAGGGCCTTTATTCCTTGCTGGTAAAAGTCCGCTGGGTTCCGCGGGAGCCACCTCTCAACCTCCTCAACAACCTCATCGTCACTCTGAAACTTTCTTCCACGAATAGCATCCTTCATTGGCCCAAACAAATGGAAGTCTGAAGGTGCCAGATCCGGGCTGTATAGAGGGTGGGGTAACGCAGTCAAGCGCATTTTTGTGATGGCCTCTCTTGTTTGCAAACTCTTGTGTGGTCTTGCGTTATCGTGCAAAAGAAGGACGTCTTCCAGTTTTTTCTTCGGTCGAACTCGCGTTATACGTCTGTGGAGTCTCTGTAGGGAAGAAATATATGCGTTTGAGTTGATTGTTTGTCCTTTCTTCATAATGTCCACCAGAATCACCCCTTTCATGTCCCAGAAGATGGTGGTTATAACGTTTCCACCAGAGGGAACCCATTTTGAACTTTTTCTTGCTTGGGGAGTCTGCGTGATGCCACTCCATGGAGTGGCGTTTTGTTTCAGGTTCAAAGTGGTGTACCCAAGTCTCATCCACAGTCACAATTCGTGAAAGGAAATCATCTCCTTCTGTCTCGTATCGAACCACCGACTCAGAAGCAATTTCTTTTCTTTGGGCTTTGTGATCTTCAGTCAGTTGGCGAGGAACAAACCGTGAACACACTTTTGAGCATCCCAGTTGCTGAATTATCGTATTCACACTTCCTTCACTAATTCCTAGCTCCAGTGATAGATCCTTGTATGTGACGCACCGATTTGATCGAATGATGCTGTTAGCACGTTGAGCAGTGTGAGGTGTCAGAGCCGATGCCGGGCGGCCGCTGCGTGGCTCATCATTGAGGCTGTCTCTACCTCTCTCCGATGATCTCACATGTTTAGACCAGCGTCCAACTGTGCTTCGATCAACAACAGCATCTCCGTAAACGTTTTGTAGACGTTTGTGAATATTTCCAACTGTTTCCTTCTCTGCGGTTAAGAACTCGATAACAGCTCTCTGTTTACGACGCACATCACTGTCAGCCGCCATTTTTGAAACTGCGTTAACCATCGGTTTAACAAGGGCGTTTAAAAGCAGTTTTATACAACGAGGGGAGGTTTAAACTGGAAAAATCCGGTTATGTGAAGTGCAGAAAGTTCAAACTTACTGTCCAAAAGATATTTCAGCCCCATGGTCTATTATTTAGCTAAGAAGAAAGGGTGGGGCAAAATATAGACTATTGAGTGCTTCTAGTATATATATATATAATATATATATATATATATATATATATACACACACCTTAGTTAACCTTGGTTTTGCTTCTGCCCGAATTGTTCATTCTGACGAAGGTCAAGCTTATCACTCCACCTTAGACCTACAGTTTAACGTGGAATCCAAATCACGCCCAACCAGGGTACCCATTTACTTACCAACCAATTTTTTTATTGTTTGGAAGGATGAACAGCTAGGTTTTGTTGCGCGCCGCCTGCCGTCACCGGGTCTCGATCTCTGTGCCGATGGATTCGTAGTCAGCGACGCTACTCACAACACCATCGAGAGGTGTATATATATATATATATATATATAACCCTAGTTAAAACGTTAGTTTTGCTTTCACTTGAATTGCGCATTCTGACAAAAGTGAAGCTTGTTGTCCTACTTTAGACTTACATTTTAACGCGCGATCCGAAGCACGACCCACAGAGAAAGCATAAATTACAAAGTCTTCGCCCGGACTCGATCTCATGCCCTCCCGATCAACAGGCGTCTTAACCGCTAAACTATATACAGTACTTACTTAGTTATCCGTGATTGAGGGGCGGTCCATGATCATTAATAAGCCGATTTTACGATTAACTCAGTATACCTCGCCGGCGTGTGGGTGGTGCAACTGTTACTGCCCGCCACCATTGACTGGCTTCCCACCTCGCGTGCCCCCACACATATTATTATTCTATTACAGTATAATACGCAGTAAAGTAGTTTGTTGGGCTGGCTGGAAGCGAGCCGCGGATGTACGCACAGCGTCAAATTACAGTTAACTCAGTCTCATGATCACGGATAAATATGCAATGCTTACAATTATTAAATCACGGTTAATTGGACTCACGATTGAGTGAATCACGGATAACCCGCTTGAGTATTCTAGATTATAACGCGCAGGAACATAAGAAATTATTCCAGGTACTTTTGAATTTATTTCAACTCATCATATACTGTAGTATAATTATCGTTTCCTGAACAGGAGTTGAAATAAAGTCTAAGTTTGTTACCAACACAATAAGGATAGTTAGTGGAGTTAATCATTAACCATTTGCAGGGATTGGTTGCCATAACCATTATTGTAATAATAATAATAATAATTAATAAGGTGGGCCAAAAAGTGATTGAGCGATCAGGCCAGATGAACACCGCCTATTGCGTTACCTCCTAGATTGTTATTACCAGTATAATCGGGAGTCGAACTCCCGATCTTAGTGTCTTCACTTCGTATAAAGGGAACCACGCGAGGATTTTATCCGTGACATAGCTCCTGTATATTTCTATACTATATTATGCCCTTGGTCCCTCCTTCCCGCATAAAAAAAATTGTCTATGTTTACTATTAATTATATTAGTATCGTCGGTTTCATAACTATAATGACGTAGATTTAATGTACGCTGCTTTACACAATTCAGATGGGCAGTATCGATGATACAATCTATATCTTTGATAATGTATCTTAGTTACAAATTGTATTTTGTATCTGTATCTTATAAAAGTATCTTATATCTTGTATCTTGTATCTTTGATACAGTTTTATCTTTCTCTCGTATCTTAAAATGGTATATTTGAGACATGATACATTTTACGAATCTGAATCCTCTCCGTCGTGACTTCTGAAGTGTTAACCATTAATAACCTCATTAAGGACCACAACTAAATTTTTATTTTTTTATATTTCTTCCTATTTTTAGCTTCAGAGACTTTAAAAGACAAACATGAAATCGGTTTCTGATAAAGAAAAATTTAAATTAAAATATAAAAAATTAAAATTAAAATTTAAAACTTTCGCTTTTAAGTTTTAACTTAAATGTTATTGTTAAAATGTGTTCCCAAATAGGAAAATGGCGGTTAATGAATTAAGGATTAAGTTATCAAACTCTTGTTTACGTATCAAAACTAATTTTAGGCGTGTCATTTAAACTTTAATCATTTAAACCAGGGGTTCCCAACCACTTTTTTAGGTCGACGTACCACCTTTCATGCGTTTCTAAGTATCACCATTAAGGAAAGAAGGTACACGTACCAGGCTTGGGGTCAAGTACTTTTTCTCAAGTATGACTAAAGTACAAGTACTTTTAGAATTTGCGAGTGCGAGTACGAGTACTTGATATAGGAAATGTAGTCAAGTAATTCCAAGTAATTAATGATCAAATACAAGTACTCTTGCGGAAGAAATGAATACAAAAATTATTTCTGTATTTTAGTTATCATTTTATTGCAATACACAAAAACATTAAAACGCTTCACAAGGCTCGTCTATCGCATACATTATATGGCTCAGGGTTACTGTTAATAGGGTTGCCAAGTCAACAGATCTTGAATAAAGGACACTTGCACGCTACCGTATATTCCATTGCTTATCATGATAAAAATTTAATTGTGCAATATTTTTTACAATTTCTTTATTATATTCATAGATAAAATTTACTTTTATGTGCTAAATATTACAAAATTATGAAGAACTGTCCTTTGAAATAAAGGACACTTGGCAACCCTAGGCCGCCCCGGTTACACCAACAATAAACACGTACCTTTATCAGTAAAGAACGTATACACTATATCACCTATAGGCTACTTACTAGTGAAACTATACATTAGCCGAGTATTTAAAATGGAGCGAGAAAAGTTTTACATTGCATCTAAAATACTTGAGAAATACTTGAGAAATACTTGGTTTTATTCAAGTACGAGTACAAGTACGACTAATTGTGAAATGTCAAGTACAAGTACAAGTGCCTAAAAATTGGTACTTAAGTACCAAGTATCAAGTACTTGACCCCAACCCTGGCACGTACCACTTAACCAAAAACCGTGGAGATTGCGAGGACTGCGGTGTTTAATCTTGAATTTTCAGCTTGCGTGTCTAAAAAGTTAAATTTATTCTAATTATTTTCATCGACATTTTTACTGATTCAAAATCTTGACTTTGCCCTTTTGCTCGTTATCGTCAAATAATGTGAAATGTACCTCGACTGCAAATCGGATAGCGCGCAAACCCACAGTCGGAAAGGTTGTGGGTTATTTATATACAACTAAGATTCCTTTTGAAAACACTATTATCAAAGTAATTATCAGTTAACACGTTACGTATTTATAACCCTCTCGCGTACCACCTAAAAGGGTTCCGCGTACCACAGGTTGGGAATCGCTGATTTAAATGAGTTAAAAGTTATTTTTTCCTTATTATTTCTCGTCTCTAAACTTAAACTGATTGCGGAAGTATCTTGTATCGAGAAAGTATCTTGCAAGATAGCTCGTATCTTTGTATCTTGCCCATTTCTTAAAATGTATCTCGTATCTTTGACACAAACACAATAAGCTGGTATCTTGTATTTTGTATCTAAGATACATTTCTTGAGGTATCTCAGACTGTAAGTTCGTTGTGTGTTCTAAAATTTACCTTACAAGTATAACCATTATAAGTAATCGTAGTCATAATTAACCATAAAATTTACATATTACATAATCATGACTACTTTTGAGGCGTTTGTTCATTTTACAATACGCCCTTGGCCCCTCCTTCCCGCATAAAAATAAACTAGTCATAATATTTCTCTTTTACGAGTCATAACTGAATACGAGTTTGTTTTATATCATAATAAATCACGATTAAACATAATAATTATATATTACATAATCATAATTACCTATGAAGTTTATTTTATATTACGTTAATCCTAATATTTATATCACCTAATCGTAACTACCTATATTGGAAATGCTCGTTTTTAAATGAATCTGAGAGCCCAGTAAAGCCCAGTAAAACTTAAGAGCCAAATTAAACAGAAAAAAATAAATATTAATAATCGTATGTTGTATTAAAAATTACTGTAATATTGTAATAATTGAAGTATCTTAATATTTATTTTTACCAATAAAAAGATTGAGGGGGGTTATGGTTGAACTTTAGTGAAGTTATATAACCTCATAATGATTTGGATAAAAAAAATCGTGAGGTTCATTAGTTTGAGGTTATGTAAAATGCAAATTTAATACAAGATTCACTATAGACATTAACGCAATTTCCGTGTTTGCTCAACGTTGTGTACAATTGTGTACAAATATTACAAATATATAAAAAAAACTTACTTGTATTTAAAATAACAAAAAATTTATGGCTAAGTAGGTACCAATTATTCAAAATAGTTAACCCATCCATGTTATGATTACATTTGACGTTTAAGTTAGTTAACGGAAAAACATAAGCATGGTTAAAGCAATTATCGTATGGTTGAATTAGCCAATTGGATTGGTTGGCAAATAATAATAATTAAACACGCATGGATTTCATTATTGTAACCAAATATTTTACTCTGTAAAGTGTGTCCGAAAAGTCTTTACCCAATGGGATTACATTAATTAATTAAGTAATTACATTACCGTGCTTTACACTGAATGGGGAACATTTGAACATTTTAACATGATATGGTTCCCATAAATAAATATATTACCCTTCGGGTAAAGAGTTTCAGTGTATTTCCCACTGGGCACACTCTTTTCGGACACCCTATATAAGTATATATATATATATGCAGGAAAGAATGGCAACTATATATATATATATATATATATATATATATATATATATATATATATACATACTGTATATACGCTAATGATATCAGTGTTTACATAAGTTGCCGATAATCTGTAAAATGAATATATTATGTGATGAATATTTTATACATTTTTATACGAAGATAAAATTTATACATATTTATATTTTATATTGGAAAATTATTTTCATATATATTTTCTACGACAAATTTATTATGGGTCAATTTAACATTCATTGTACATAGTTTTGTACAATTTATGTCGTATTACGTACAATTTATATCGTATCACACATATTTTATGTTGTCATATTATTAAAATATTATGGGAAGTATGCCTCATTTATTTATAATGAAGAATCCTTTTGTGTGTATATATATATATATATATATATATATATATATATACACGCGCGTAGCTGGCATATATATGTGTGTGTGTGTGTGTGTGTGTGTGCTGTCAGAATACGAGACCCAAAACCCTTTACCCTGCTGCCGAAAGAACTGAGGAACTCCAAGCACATCAACCTAAATGATTTCAACAACCAACTAGACAGGTTCTTGTGCAAAGTCATGCGTGCGTAGCTTGCTACGAGGGCTGGATGAGAATGGAAGGCAGCTCTCTCCTAAACCAAATTCCGCAAATGAGGCGGGATGGTGCGGAGGGGTCGAACGCAGGTTGGTCCTGAACCGTCGTTCAAACCCAACAGATGTAAACAATGTCTTATTCTGACTCTGTGACGTAATTATACTTAACATTTAAGGTTAATATTATCATAAATAATTTTTATAGTGAGAATTATATTATCATAAAATGTATAGGAGGAGTAATATCAGAATTAATAATAATAATAATAATAATAAAATTATTTAAAAAACTTTTATTACTATTAATGAAATTCTGCGATAATGAGGAGCGGAGATTGTGATAAGCAATTATTCAGCGATTTGCTAAGAATATTGTTATGTAAATTTATCAGAATCATTATTATTATTATTATTATATTTGGAAATTTGCATCCTAACTTCATTATAAATGCAAATTAACAAATATTTTTAATTGCTTTTCTTTTTGTTTTAATTTATTTATAAATTGCGACTATATATATATATATATATATTTATTATTATTATTATTATTATTATTATATATTATTATTATTATTATTATTATTATTATATAGATTGCGATAGAGAAATAGTTCCGTTGATTTTTTTTATTTTTATTTGGGTGTTCAAACATTTATTTGTCTTAAAACTTAGTATAACATTATTAAAAAAAACGGTCATTCGATACGAAATATGTAATTATTTGCTGTGTTCGTACGAGCGGCAAACTAATTTTAATGGAAAACTCCAGAATGGCGGACGGCGGACGACGAGCGAAAGGAGGGGTAAAAATTGAGTTCTCTCTCGGAAAAAGATGGCGCGAAAAGGGGAAATAGGGGAGGGAGAGAGAGTGAGGGATAGAGAAGGCCGGTAAGGCGGAAGGGAGCTAGCTATACGGGACGTCCACCCCGAAGGGAGGAGGAGGAGGAGGAGGAGGAGGAGTCATACACAGGCATTCTGGGTAGCCGGAAAAAAAAGAAGCAAAAAAGGACCCCCTTGGTGGGGTTATGCCATTCGTTGGGGGGACGGGTCGGCAAGGCGAGGGGCACTGGGCAGAAAAGGGCGTTGGAGGAGACTGCTTATGGGGCTCCGGAGTCGTCGTCAGGGAGTGAGGGAAAGAATGCCGGCGCGGACGAGGGGAAGGAGTGCGTGGAGGGAGCGATCTAAAGAGAAAAAAAGGAGGAAAATTATTCCACTTGGGGAGTCGAGTGAGTTGTTGGCAAGGGAGGGGTACTGCATCGGGAAGGGGGGTATTTTGCGAAGTAGGAGTAAGGGATAGAGGTTTTGGGGGTGAGGGGAATCGCGCAAGAGGTAAAAAAATTCTGCTTAGGCTAGAAGCTTCCTCTAAAATAAAAATGAAAAAGAAATTTTAAAAGTGATTTCCATTGACTGGCGAGCCGTTTATTAATGATGAAAATAGCGAATCTTTTCAGAACTGGGCATTGGTTCAGTGCCAAAAAAAAAGAAAAAAGAAAAACAAAAAAGAAAATCAAGAAAAAGGACCTTAATATTATTTCCATCCGAATGCCTTCCGTATATATATATATATATATATATATATATATATATATATATTCACTTATAATGAACACGGTTCCTTCTACACTTTGTTAGGTGAATAAATCTTTCGTTATAAATAACTTTGTTGCAATGTTGCAGCGAAATGGTGCACCATTTCGGCAGAAGTTGTTTGTTCGACCAAAATTAGAAAACTTTCTGGATGTTGTCGGCTGTAAGCGTATATTTATTCTAAAAGTTGGAATGTTTCATTTTACCCAAATATAAAGACCATTAATTTTCTCTTATTATTATTATTATTATTATCATTATTATTATTATTATCAGTAAAGTACCGATACATTTTTTTTTTTAGCTAGTTGGCCATATTAAAAGCAAACCTTACAACGCCTAATTCTTTGTCTATTTTCAAAGGCTAATAAGGCAATTTAATCATATAGAAATTTAAGGAAGAGAGAGAGACAGAGAGAGAGAGAGAGAGAAGAGAGAGAGAGAGAGAGAGAGATCGAATTCTTTTTTAGTAGTCTTTTTACCGATTTCAGCTTAAAATAAGAACCTTTTAGCAAGGAAAACAACGTTGTTCGAATCAAGTCTATCTACATTATACGATCCCGTTTATATCATTATAGGCATTCGGCGAATCTGAAAAGGTCAAATAAGCCTATAGTGCCATACGGTGCCAGTCCATTCGTGTCACTCTATGTAATTACAATAGAATTTATATCTGATAAATGTGACATTTTTGCACTGATTTCTTTGTACAAGGAGTTCAGAGGGGAGATGATGATGATGATGATGATGATGATGCATGGAGGAACAGAGGGGTATGGAGGGTGTGTTATTAGGCCTGATAACTGATAAATAATTTATTAGGCGCCTTGATACAAAGGTCTATATGACTGCTTTATTGATACCAATCATGATTTGAACATTTAAACAATGTGATACATTTCCTTTATGAGTAATGACGAAATGACGGAAAAAAAATCTCAGTAATAATAATAATAATAATATAATTAATAAAAATTTTGTACGTTCATTTAATGAAACATCAGATATTATTAATATCTTAAGCTAATTATAACCGAGAGGAAGGCATGCATGCCCCTCCTTGCATTAAAAAAAATATATAAACTTAAAAAGATTAAACCCGACACTTTGTCCCGTTAATTATATGATGTCATTCACTAAAAGCTATAATATTCAGTTGGCACCCCTTAATATATAAATGTTATATTATATTCGGCTTGGCAAAATTTTTTTTTTTTTACTTTTAGAACGCTTAAATGGTATTTCTGTGAAAGCATAAAACTTCACAAATTCTTAAACGGTGGAATGCGTGTTATTTTTTTTAAGCGTATAAAATGTTATAAAATGTAATTAACAATTTATTAAACTTCAGAATAATGAAAATACAATGAAAAGCGCATACTAAAATTCGGGAAAACGTGGGTATACAGTGAGTATAACGTATATTAAAATGAAGAATAATGTGAGTACATTGAGAAATGCCTGTTAATACGTAGATGAAATTAAAATGAAGAGAATAAGTCTTAATTAAAATTGAGGATAATGAGAGGACAATGAAATGAAAGATAGATAATACAGTGCAGTACACTATTGACAAAAACAAATGGAAAAAATGGCAAAATTCACTAAAAATTATGGCATTTCTTTGGGGTTTTCCTCAACAGACAATATTATAGAACTGTTTTGCGTATCTTGTGATTACTTTTGAAATAAATTATTGAAGTTTAATAATGTTAATCTTACTTATGTGTGTGGGTATGTTACTAAGGGTACGTTGCCTACATACGTGTTCTGCTTTCAAGAAATCTATTTTGTTTCATCTTTATAATGAGTTAAAGGAAGATAAACTTCACTACAATAAAGTTATTTATTTATTTATTCAATAGTAAAGAGAGCATAGAATCGCAAACACTAACCAAAATAACTTGCATTATACATATATAATAATAATAATAATAATAATAATAATAATAATAATCGCACTAAGGAAGAATTTAAAAAAATTAAAAATATTAAAAAAATCAATGCTGAAAAAAAAAAAAAAAAAAAAAAAAATATATATATATATATATATATATATATATATATATATTTCGACCTGTAACAACTGTATCTTCCTCAAGCTAATAAAAAAATTACAAGTCAGAGCCCAAACTCCAAAGACAGTCGATACTAAACTAGGAAACGAAATGTTAAAAATAATAAATAGTTTATAAGGCGACCTCGTACATCTCATGTTTTATCATTTCTTTTATTAAAGATGAATTCATCGATCTTGTAGGAATCCAAGTTTGAGTTGAAAACAGTCAAAAGTTTTTATATAAAATGAGTCTAAAAGCTTTTTGTGCTCCAAATCTGAAGCTTCCTTTTAAAATATGAATGTTCTTTTCGTCAATCGCATAATTGTACCTATCTCTCTCTATGCTTAACTAAACACCTATCATTATTCACTGTTCTCAAACTATATCTACTTTACAGTATGTTCATACATTTTTCTGTCCAAATCCGCTCTCTCTCTCTCTCTCTCTCTCTCTCTCTCTCTCTCACATACTTTTTTAGCACCCCGTAGAAAGAATAAGAATATATATATATATATATATATATATATATATATACACAGGGTGTCCCATAAGTCCGGCATCATAGGAGAAATTCATATTTTCTATTTCTACAAACCATAATTTATGCTCGGGATGCCAATTTCCCGTCCACCATTCTGTTCAGTGACGAGGCTGTTTTTTATGGAAATGGTGAGGTAAATCGACAGAACACCCGCTACTGGTCTCAAAACAACCCTCATTGGTATACCTCTTCAAAGGAACAAGGTGCATCTCGGGTGATGGTATGGTGCGGCATTTGGAAGGATCGCATCATAGGCGCCCTCTTTTTCGATGAGCATGTCACTGGAGGCACCTACCTACGTATGCTCAAGGAAGAAGCATTTCCCAGTGTCTTGAACGAAGAAGGAAATTTCCCAACATGGTTCCAGCAAGACGGCGCTCCTGCACATTACAGCACCCAAGTAAGGGAATACCTGTACCAACAATTCCCTGGTCATTGGATAGGACGTCGAGGGCCTGTGGAATGGCCAGCTAGAAGCCCGGATCTCACGCCACTAGATTTTCATCTCTAGGGCCACTTGAAAGCGCTGGTATACAGAGAAAATTAGGAGTGTTCAACATTTGCGGTAGCGCATTATTGGGGCATGTAACACCATTACTCCTGACATCATTCACCGTGTGCTTGCTGACTGGGTATCACGTCTGAATTTGTGTATTGAAAACAATGGTGGACATATTGAGCACGTTCTGTAAATAAAAGCTTTTGTTTTGCCTTTTTTTATCATTTTTCCTATGATGCCGGACTTATGGGACACCCTGTATATATATATATATATTAGAATGTCTAATATATATGCCTAATATAGGGTGAACCAAATGTAGGTGGACAGTAAATGATAACGTTTATTTTGAGAATACATATTTAATTTTTTTGTATACTATAATACAAAATAAAATTTAAATAAATTTAGTTATAATATTTAATATAATAAAACACAAACACCATAGTTATAATGAACACCATAGTTATAATATAATATAACACAAACCGTATTCAACCTACTGTCCACCTACTTTTGGTTCACCGTGTATATATGCCTATCTATATAATATATATATATATAATGCCTAGAGTCCCCTAGGGACTAGGAGGGACGATTGTGTCACTAAACCTTACCTACTTCTCCGTGAATGTGTATACTAAATTTGGTGCAGATTTAGGTATAGCCTAGCCATTTAGGTATACCCTAGCCCTTCAAGGGCCCCTCCCAGTCCCTCCAAGGGGGTTATTTTATAATTATATGTTTTATTCAGCAGGCACGCTGATAATTATATAATTTACTCAGTAGGCACTATAATAATTATACTCTTAAGTTTTTTATTTTGGAGTAACACTGTAGCAGTGACTGTAATATTACGATTCAGCAATCTGAATATTCGGAAGAAGACTCTAACTTATTTTATTCCGTAATTCTGTACAGTAACATCAACAAAGTCTTCAACTTTGTACAGGTTTTGGTGGATACAAATTTTATTTTTTGTATAGGAGAGAAAGGTCAGGCAATAAATTCAAACCATACCACCTTCGAATACCTAAATCTTTACTACATATTCAGAATAATAAGCAAGACATAAATACGTCAGTTGAGGGGGAGGAGCGTTTTTGCCGGTATTCGCCCTCGTTTCCCCTTTCCTGCCTAAAAAAAATTGTTATTAAATATGTTTCGTTGAAAACAATGTTAATTCAGAAGTTCAGAAACAATTTGAACTAAATGTCTCAATCAAACCTTAGTCTCCATTAAATGACAAAGGACATATACAGTATATGTGTATATATATATATATATATATATATATACAGGGCGTCCCAAAAAAATGTATACACACTTTAACAGCTGATAGCTCAATTGATGTTTCTTTCTTTCCAAGTTAAACCCATTAGAATTAATAATGGCAGTCAGACTAAGCTTTGAACAAAGGAAATTCATTCTAAAATGCTACTGGAAGTGTGAAAACGCAGTTGAAGTGCAAAGACAGTTTAGGAGGAGTTTCAAACAGATCCACCAACGCGACTTACCATCACTCGAATTAGAGATACGTTTGAAGCCGATGGAACTGTTCAGAATGTCCACAAGAAGCGTTCCGGAAGACCACGGACATCGACAAGCCCCACAAAGCAAGAAAGAGTACTGGAAACGTATCACCAAAGTCCAAGAAAATCTGTGCGGCAAGCGAGTCGTGAGGTAGGAATTTCAGAATCGTCTGTCCAACGCATTTTGAAGCGCTGTCAATGGAAAAGTTACATTCCAAGATTAGTCCATGCTATTAATGAAGATGATGATGATGATCCGGACCGAAGAGTGGAGTATTGCGAGTGGTACTTGGCACGATGTGGATGTGGATTGGACGAAGGGGTTTCGTAGAATACCCTCCGCGTTCACCAGACCTCACACCACTAGACTTTTTTTTATGGGGATACTTAAAAGACAAAGTCTACGCTATAAAACCTGCAACAGTCGCTGAATTGAGAGCATTGAACGAGAATGCACACAAATACCAAACGAAATGTTTCGTGATGTTTGCGATTCAATTGCTTCGCGTTATCAGCAGTGCCTGGACCAGAACGGACGTCAGTTTGAAAACATGCGTTGACAAAACAATTAAATAATGTCTGTAGATTCTATTACATTTTGAAAATGAAATGTATTTTAATAAACACTGCCTTTATAATTATTTAAAGTGTGTATACATTTTTTGGGGACGCCCTATATATATATATATATAATATATATATATATATATATATATATATATATATATATATATATAGCCTACAAACTCTATTGCCTGGAAAGAAGACATGAGTGATACACATGGAAAATAGTGGAGGGATATGTTCTAAACTTTAGAAATAAAATAGAAACATGCAGGAATGAGAGAAGTGATAGATTTTGTATTGTCCCAGCTGCGGTGAGGGACAGGGAACCACGAAAACGAAGGTGGGAAATACGCTCAGAATAAAGGCCCAAAACTCTTCAACGTGGTGCCGAAAGAACTGACGAACCTCCAGCACACCAATCTGAATCATTTCAAGAACCAACTGAATCTTGTGAAAAGCCCCTGACCAGCCATGCGTAGTTTCTACGAAGGTAAGATGAGAGTGGAAGGCAGCTCTCCACCTTCATCAAATCCCCCGAATGAGACGAGATGCTTCAGAGCTGACAACCGCAGGTCGATCCTAAATAGACGTTCAAAGACACCTCATGTTAAATATATATATATATATATATATATATATATATATAATATATATATATATATATATATATGTGTGTGTGTGTGTGTGTGTGTGTGTGTTCTAAGAAATTATAATTTTTTATAGTATACATTCACACGATCTTGTTTCTATACAGTTAATCATATAAGTTAAAATTTATGTCCAAAATTACATAAGTAAATATACTGTAAATTTAGTTCGCTGTATTTAACGGTATACTGTAGACATCATCTTACGACACACTGTCCAGCACCCGAAGCTGAGTGGGTAGCACCGTTTCCTTACAAGCGAAGTGAAGACACTCAAGTCATGTTTTTTTTAATGCAAGAAGGAAGGGCCAAGGGCGAACGCCCGCAACCACCCCTACCTATTAGAAGGAGAAGAGAGCCAAAATACAATAATTATTATTTTTTAATTTTGAAAAGATTGCGTAGTGTGTTAGAGGTATGTACTGTATGTGTAATAAAGAACAGGGACAGAAGCGCTTGTTTAAGAGTTTGCTGGACTGCTCACAGGATAGATGAGACACGAAAAAAGATCAGCTAAGGAGGACAATGACAGGAGAAACGGGAATTCCAGCACTCCCTCTCTCCGGCCGAACGTCCCTCCCAGGAGTACTTCCCTGGTCGATTGGTCTCTACTATCTCCTACTAGCGGTTAGATTCCCGATGCTGCTAGTAATAAGAATATAAGAGTTAATGCAATGAGCCACGTTCATCTGGCCTGATTATTATTATTATTATTATTATTATTATTATTATTATTATTATTATTACGACACAGCGTACGATATGAACATTGAACAGTCTTACGATACATGATGAACATTATCGTAGGACCCACTACAAATGGTCTGGACATGAACAAAGCCTTTAATTATGAAGAACTTTTGGCTTAAACATGGAACGAATATCATTGTTACGTCATCGTTATAATTTTTCACTTAATTACTCCATTTCAGTTTGGACTGAGATTCTCTTAAAAAAAATAGTATCATACTAAAACCATAAATAGAAAACTAACTTATTTTAAATTTTGAAATATCATAATTTTAAAATTTCTTTGAACACTGATATATATAATATATATATATATATATATATATATATATTATAATGTTATAATGTTTCAGACCAATAAAGATCCTAGGAACCACTCATGGCTGGTCTACCTAACTGTGTTCGTAATTGTGTATTGTGCAATGTGCATGTCCTCCGTGGTGGCGGAGAGGACCTACAATTTTGCGTGGGTTCCGAACCAGAAGGCCTTAATTTTACTACCTTAAATTATACCCAATCTATCAACAAATGCGTCTATTCGATTTTTAAACATGTTTATAGACGTGCTACTAATTACTTCTACCGGCAAACTATTCCAGCTATTTATATTCTATGCGTAAAAAAGTTTTTGGCAACTGCTGTCTCGAACCTTCTGCTTGTCAACTTGCACCCGTTATTTCTATCCTATTATATTGAGATATTTCGAAAAAGCTATCTTTATCTACGTTATCGAACTCATTCATAATTTTAAAAACCTAGATTAGATCACCCCTTAGCCTCCTAGTCTCGAGTGTAGTCAATTTTAACTCCTTAAGCCTATCCTCGTACGACTTCGACCTAAGCGACGGAATCATCTTAGTTGCTCTTCTTTGAACTCTTTCGATTTTGTCTATATCTTTTCGCATATGCGGATTCCAAAATTGGATCGCGTACTCCAAATGGGGTCTAACTAATGATTTATAAAGAGGAACAATAATATCGCGCGATTTGTACTCAACATTCCGAGCTATAAAACCTAGCACTTTGTTCACTTTATTGACCGCTGCTGTACTTGTTTCGCCATTTTTAAATCACCAGTGACTATAACTCCTAAATCTTTTTCCTGCTGTACGCTTGCTAATTCCTTCCCTGACATACTATACGCAAAATTACCGTTACGCGAACCTATATGTAAAATTTTGCACTTATCGACGTTAAATCTCGTTTGCCTTGCGCCTCGGTGGTGTAGTGGTTAGCGTCGCTGACTACAAATCTATC
>JAJOZX010011533.1:67500-117953 GCA_023014485.1 Bathynomus jamesi
ATGTGACCACAAAAAACAAATGAAAAGGTTTATATATATATATATATATATATATATATATAACGGAATATAATTTCTTATCTTTTATATCATCTCTTTTGGCATATCATATCAGTTTTTGCATATTAATTAGTAAATTAAAAAATATACGATTCATATACATCGAGATATAAAATATATATTACGTTTTATTGTGACTTATCGGGGAAATTATCAAAGAAATGAACCGGAATTAGAATACGATATATATATATATATATATATATATATATATATATATATATATATATATATATATATATATATATATATATATATATATATATATATATAAATCATTACTACTACGGCAAGTAATAGCATACTTTTATACTAATACTACTATACTATTATTAATACTACTATTACTAATGCTAATGCTGAACAACCACCATATACACGAGCAATACAGCGGCTACTACTACTACCAATAATAATAATAATAATAATAATAATAATAATAGTAATAATAATAATAATTTTTCTAAATTTCAGTTACTGCATCTACGAACTTCCAGAGACAAAATGGCGTCTGCGAATAAATTGAAATAAAGAAGAGAAAAGCCACAGAAAAATTGAAAGAACACACACACACACACACACACTATATATGTATATATATATATATATATATATATAATATATATATATATATATATATATATATACATATATACACAGTATTGTGCAAAAGTCAGCGACTACTGTCGATCTGATAACTATTAGATAATCTGTTGTATGAAAATTGGTTTTGATACTAAAATACATATTAACTAGAACCTCTGGTTCATATTAACGTATAACTAAGTTATTACTAAGTGTATAAAGTTGTATAAGCTGGATGACCCTCTAGTCTGCATAAATTGGACTTGAGGGTTGATTCATTATATTACTTATAACGCATGTGTTTAAAGATCTAGCGAACTATTACTGATGGATCTGCAGTAAATGCTCCTAAGCTATTGTCATAACAATATTTACAATTAAAAGTATTGACATATTCACTTAAATTCTGCAAAACAAATTTATCCAAAACGTTTCTCATTATAATCCTAATTCATGCTTTTTTTTCTTTGACAGGCTTAAGAAATGACAAAAAGTACAATTTCTGATGAGATTAGATATAAAATAATACATTTGCATGGTGAGGGACTGAATTAAAGAAAAATAAGTGAATCTACAGGCGTTTCCAAAACTGGTGTACAAAAAATCTTGGCTCGTCACAGCTCAAATGGAACCCCAGCTGATCGCCCTAGATCAGGGAGGCCCTCTAAGCTTTCTCCATCTAAGAAAGATCTAAATCTAAAGATTACGTCCCTTCGAGACAGACGCAAATCCAGCACTTCACTTGCAGCAGATCTCGAAAAAACAATAGGTATCTCAGTTGATCCCTTTACTGTATGAAGGAAACTTAACTCAGTAGGTCTTAAAAGACGTGTTGCAGCAAAAAAGCCACTTTAAAGGAATGGAAATAAAGAGAAGAGAAGAAAATGTGCTTTGGAACACAAGTATTGGACATCTAAAACCTACTGAATTAAGCTTCCTTCGTACAGTAGAAGGATCAACTGAGACACCCGTTGTTTTTTCGAGATCCGCTGCGAGTGAAGTGCTGGATTTGTGTCTGTCTCGAAGGGAAGTAATCTTTAGATATTGTAGATCAGATGCAGAAAGCTTAGAGGGCCTCCCTGATCTAGGACGATCATCTGGGGTCCCATTTGATCTGTGACGAGCCAAGATTTTTTGTACACCAGTTTTGGAAACGCCTGTAGATTCACTTATTTTTCTTTAACTCAGTCCCTCACCATGCAAATGTATTATTTTATATCTAATCTCATCATAAATTGTACTTTTTGTCATTTCTTAAGCCTGTGAAAGAAAAAAAACAGCATGAATTAGGATTATAATGAGAAACGTTTTGGATAAATTTGTTTTGCAGAATTTAAGTGAATATGTCAATATTTTTAATTGTAAATATTTATATAACAATAGCTTAGGAGCATTTACTGCAGATCCATCAGTAATAGTTCGCTAGATCTTTAAACACATGCGTTATAAGTAATATAATGAATCAACCCTCAAGTCCAATTTATGCAGACTAGAGGGTCATCCAGCTTATACAACTTTATACACTTAGTAATAACTTAGTTATACGTTAATATGAACCAGAGGTTCTAGTTAATATGTATTTTAGTATCAAAACCAATTTTCATACAACAGATTATCTAATAGTTATCAGATCGACAGTGGTCTCTGACTTTTGCACAGTACTGTATATATATATATATATATATATATATATATATATATATATATATATATATATATATATATATGTGTATGTGTGTGTGTGTGTGTGTGTGTGTTTTAACAATTCTACCTTATTGCAAATCTCTCTCTCTCTCTCTCTCTCTCTCTCTCTCTCTCTCTCTACTTTTATTTTCTTTTAAAATGTAATTGGTAAAGCATTAGCAACTCTCACCATTTTCTGAATCGTGAAAAAAGAAAAAAAATGTATTCAGAAAAATTTTCTATTTCCAAAAAGAGGAAATTTCGGACGCAAAAATTTTTCTTTTAAATTGAAAAGATTTTAATTTCACTTTAGGAACTAAACTCTCTCTCTCTCTCTCTCTCTCTCTCTCTCTATATATATATATATATATATATATAATACATATACAGTATATATACAATTAAACGACTTGAAACTTTGAGACGTTTCGAAACATCAAATTTTGAAGTAATTTTGACAAAGTTGTAAAAAGTCAAAATATTTTTTATGAGAAGTTATTTTAATTTTTTTATCTTAATTATTTTGAAATTTCCATATAACGATGCAATTATATTTTTTAATAAGTACAACAACCTCACAAAACCAGTGTATACTTACCCAGAAAGAGAAACTTGGGTGTACAGCAATGAAAGTCATAGTTAACGATATATATATACGTATATATATATAATATATATATATATATATATATATATATATATATATATATATATATATATATATATATATATATATATATATATATATATAATATATATATATACTATACATATATATATCATATATATATAATATATATATATATAGATATATATATATATTATATATATATTATATATATATCTTATATATATATTATATATATATATTAAAAAAAAAACTTTCAACCAAACTAAATGGAATGATGGGATGGTAGCAACCGAAAAATAAGTCTTACGAAGCAAACGATTTAGAGTGGTTGTTGTCAGTAACTAAGGTCATTTTGTCCGCGTTGACTTTATTAAATGTGAAAAATGTATATAACGTAGAGGGGCATTTGCCAGTTCCCGAATCTGAGCGGGTAACAAACACCGTTTCTATAAAAAGCGAAGTGAAACACTGAGGTCGGGTGAGGTGGGGGTGGGGGGTGGGGGAATTCGACTCCAAATAGCGCTGGTTAACAATAACGCAGGAGCTAGCCCATTCGGCCGCATTAGTTGGCCTGAGCCCTATGCCAGTTTGTGTTTCTCTTCACTCATTATTAGAGGGATCTGAAGGTCGTTTTTTTTAGTCTGAAGATGGAGTATGTGGTTCGGAAGTCTACATTTAATTTTTAAATTTATTTAAGATTTTTACCTATGTAATTATTCGTTATTATTGAAATTGAAAATAAAAAGTTATTCTAATATTTTGCGGTCTCGAAACAACACAAACCTTTACTCCAACTTGGAGTAAGAAATATGTACGCGCACACACACACACACACACACACACACACACTCTCTCTCTCTCTCTCTTCCTCTCTCTCTCTCTCTCTCTCTATATATATATATATATATATACACAATTAATTTATACTTTTGTATCTTGAATTAATAATTAAAAGTTTTGTTCTTTAATCGCAAGTAAGTTTATATAAATTAAAAGTAAAAAATTGTTATTTTTATACTCGTAAATTAATAATTAATAATAAAACTCAACTAATTTAAGAAATGAATCATGATATTAAATACAGTATATCACAAGTTAATGCATAATACAGTAATTAATACACTTATTACTGCTAATATTTTATGCTTTACTTTAGGCGTAACACTAATCATATATGGTATGTTTGTATAATCACCCAATCTTAATTTGATAACGCGATACTTCTTTAATATCAGATAATTATTATGCTTTAAAGACTTTACTCGGGGAGGGGGGACACCTTTCTAACGCCTTAGTTTAATAAGACATAAGAAAAATGGCCTCAAATTTAAGAAAGGTGATTAGTTTGCCTGAATTTAATAGTTAAAAAAATTGCCCCAAAATTAAGTATTATATATATATATATATATGTGTGTGTGTGGTCACATTTTTTCAAAATTGCACAATGTTTTGGTCACGAATGTTTGCCCATAATTATCCCGATAGAGGGAGAGTGAGTGTGTAATAAGAAAAAAGAAAGATTCCCAACCTAATGCTGCGACCTTAACTTACGAAATATATTTTCTAAGTATGTTTTTAAGTAAAATTTTGAAGAATGTTTAATTTAATAGACTATAGTTCTGAGTTTCTATTTTTATTTTGTATTTATAGAATTTTAAATTTACAAAGAGAAAAATACTTGGTTGCCAACCAAAGTATTTGCCAACCAATATAAACAGTTAATACAACTACTTAAATAAGTTGTGAATTAACTATTTACACAGATTGGTTGGCAAATATTTAACCATGCGTATTTTGGTTATTGTAACCAAACATTTTTTTCTCTGTGCAAAATAAAAAGTTGTTACTTGTATGAAAGTTAGCGCCCCTAACTCGGGAGTAAGACCCCCGATAGTGTTGGTATTAATAATCTAGGAGTTAGCGCAATGGACCGCATTAGTTGGCCTGAGCACTGAACCAGTTTCTAGCCATCCTCAATGACTGTTATCTTCTTGGAACATATATAAGAGCTTTGTGTTTTAATATATATATATATAGTATGCTTTATTTTGTACTCGGTATTGTGGATATGAATTTTATTGATTAAATATTAGATGCATAAAAAGTTATTCCGAAATTACACCTGTATGTAGGTGTATTACTGGCACAGGATGGTAATGCCATGTACCAGTGCCAGTGCCATTGTATCACATGCATACGTTCATTGGACTTGGCGTACGTACATCATCATCATCATCAGTGAAAGAAACACTACTTCGATTGATTCTTTTCAAAGTAATATACAGTTGACCTTTTCATAATCCTTTGCATACGTGCGTTAGTCGTTAATTTGCGTTACTCAAGAAATAAAACTCAAATGCGTGTCTCATCAGGAGCAAGGTGAACCTATAGTTCAAGTTAGCAGAATAGTATATATCTGTTTTATAACTTAATAAGGGCTACGTCGTGGCCAGTGTCGCGACACCGTTTCCCGTCGATCAGCGAAGAAAAGCGACTTTGGGGCTGGGTAATAATAGTTGGATGGGGGACCGTCCTTCGCATCCAGATTATGTAGCGACTAGTCACTAGTGGTTCGGAACCCACCACGTAACGCTGCTGTGGGTACCCTCCTTCATATGACCTTAGATGTTGCGAAGGAGGTTAAACAACCCCATCATTACATTTTGTACACTGAAAAAATTGGTCTTGAAATTTCAATCAAATATATTTGGTCAAATGAACATTTGGTTGATTTGGTAAAATATTGTATACCCACAGTCAAATAATTGGGTAAAATATTGTATACCCACAGTCAAATAATTGGGTAAAATATTGTATACCCACAGTCAAATAATTGGGTAAAATTCTGTATACCCACAATCAAATGGTATTTATTGGTTTAACTTTGAGTTTCAAAGTCAATTAGCAGTTCATTTATTATGTATTCAGATTTCAAAATTTTTAGGCATATATGAGCATATCCGCCCTTGGGCCCTGTTTCCTGCATACCAAAAATAGCTTTAAATATATTATAAATTATTTATTCTGTGATAGAAAAGTGTATTCAAATGTAAATATTCAATAATAATGATAGCGAGTTCCTCTTAAATATTTCACTTCAATGAAATTTGTCTTAACATGTTAAAATACTGTTATAATTGTATTTACTGGTTTCAGTTTGGTCTTCAAAATCGGTTTACGATCCTTTTTATTACGTATACAAACTCGCGTAATGTAATGATGGTCTTGTTTAACCTTCCTCGCAACATCTTGTGAGGTCATACGATGGAAGGGACCTACTAAAGCTTTACGCGGGATCCGAACCATCCGAGGGTCGCTACGTAATAATAATATTGACGCGGAGGGCGGTCTCCCATTCAACTACTATTCAAATCCAATGTCGCTTGAATTCTTCGCCGGTCGACGGAAAGCGGTGTTACGCCACTGGTCACAACGACGTAGCCCATTTTTGTGCGTAATTTAATAAACAAATTATAACCTAACCTGATTCCTCTAATTATGTTTTAGGATTTGAATAAATGAATGGAGTTATAAAGTGAGAATTATTATTTGTAGATAAATTCCGTTTACCCGACCAAAGATAACAATAAATAACCTTTATTCTTCGATATTATGGATTACGCTTTAAAATAAATAAATACATTTACAGTTTATGGAAAAAAGTTCGCCTAGAAACAGAAAATTTAAAAAACAAAAATTACTAATTGGTAATATTCCGTTTCTCTTTGGTGGATATTTTTTAATTTTTGGTGACGAATAAAATTTCGAAACGAAACTCACTCATTACTAATTAGTAATTTTTATTAGCCTTAAGAAATATTAACTTTGTAGGCGAACTTTTTCCAAAACAGTACATTCAATTTGTTATGTATACATATATATATATATATATGGAAAAAGACAAAATTCTATTAAATTTATTAAAATATTGGTGTATTTTTGCCCTTATTATTATTATTATTATTATTATTATATTATAATGGGTAAAGGCAATAAATTTGACCTTTGCATAATTATAAAGTCCATTTTGCAAAAATTTGCAAAATTACGTTCAAAGGTTTAAAAAAAAAAATTCGCCGACTAATTGCTGACTAAAAACTCTGCAGAAAAATTTAATTAGTAATTGACTTTTTCTTAACTTTAATTATAATAATTATCGAATTAATATTTATTTATTCATAAAGCTGACAAATTAAATAGTGGTTATAAAAAGTAAAATTCTTAAAAGAAAAAAGAAATTGTAGATAATTGTTTTTTTTTTTAATTATTCTCTGAATTAATTTCTGTTTTTGGTCTAAATTTATTTAAACTTCTTTTAAAACAATTAATAATTGATAAATTAATAATTACTTAATATAATTAAGGAATAACAATTAATATTAATAATTAATTAATAATAATCAAGATTAATAATTAATTAATAATAATTGATATTAATAATTACTTAATAATAACTAAGATTAATAATTAATAAATAATAACTAAGATTAATAATTAATAAATCAATTAATAAAGTCTGACTTTGTTTTTTTAAATTTAGAATTGTTGGATAGTAAATTGTGCGTCGAATAGCAACAGTGAAGAAACGAGAGTTGCTTCATCAATATGCAGAGTGAATCAAAAGTCCTTCTTTAACCCTATTTATTCTATATTTAATTTTCAGGCAAGACTTTCGAATTACCTTGTATAAGCACCTATGCCCATTTGGTACACGGGACATTCCCTCGACACTTTAAAAAACTAACTTAATCTAACCTAACCTAACCTAACTCAACCTAACCTAATCTAACCGAAAATAACTTGTCGATGAAATGTCACAGCGAGATAATAACATCATACCGTTGTCTATCACCGTTTCTGTATAAACAAAGTAAGTGAAGAAACTGAGATCGGGAGTTCGACTCCTCCTTATGGTGCTGATTAGTAATAATTACCCAAGCGTTAGCGCAATGAGTCTATATTCGTCCGACCTGAGCGCCGTAAAAGTTTCTGGCCCTCCTCATTCATTATACAGTACAGTACAAGGATGCTACGGATGCCAGAAAATTGACATCTGCGGATGCGGGTGTGAAAAATTGCGGATGTTCCGCGGACGCGGATATTTGCAACGTCCCTAATTAGTATTATTAATTAATAAAACCTAATCTATAACCTTATATTTATATAAACTACAATAAACTGTGTACAGTGTCAGTTGTTTCTGCTCGAATTTTGTTCATTCTGATGAAGGTCAAGCTTCTTATCCCACCTTAGACCTACAGCTCAACGTGGAATCCGAACCATGACCTACCACAAGGGGCCAGAAATTACAAATTCCTCGGCCGGACTCGATCCCATGACCTACCGACCAACAGCACAATGTTTTAACCATTAAGCTACCCAGGGCACCCATTTATCTACTAACCACCTTTTTTGTATGGAAGGAGGAACAGTTGGGTGAGCTGAACGCCGCCTACAATCACCGAGAATCAAACCTGGGGTCGATCAGTGGGTTCGTAGTCAGCAATGCTAATGATTATACTAAAGAGGCGCATAAATAATAATAATAATAATAAAAAAAATATTTGGTTAATCAATGTTATATATATATATATATATATATATATATATATACAGTAGTGGGCACCGTTAACCAAAAAGTTAACTTCGATAACGATAATCCGTTAACCCCAATTTTTAACTCCGATAACGATAATCCGATAATTTTACTACAAAGTTAACGGAAGTTAACGATAATCCGTTAACGATAACTATTTATTTACTAACATTTAAAAAAATCAAGGAAAAAAGCTTTAAAACCCATAGAAAATGTTTATTTATGCAAAATCCAACAATAAATAGGTATTTAACTGTATTTTTATCAAGTTTTGCAACTTTTTTGCTTAACTTTTTTTTTTATTTTTAATAAAAAATGTACTGATTACATGTTTTGAAACCCTTGTAACCATTAACCATTAACTAAATTTTAATTTACCAGAGAATTATTATGGCGGGAACTGAAAGGTAAATTAAATTTTAGGCACATTTATTAAAGACTGACACAATGTGCTGGTTGCCCTTCAGAAAGACCAACTTCTCAAAGTTAGGCCCAACTGCCAGTCTTGACCTCTTGGGTCTCAGGATGTCCTTGCCGAGAGAGAAGAGCCGTTCCACTGCGGCAGAGGACGGAATTGGCAGACTGAAGTTATGGCGGTTTGAATTCATTCGCGGAGCGGTGATCTTCCGTGAATGACTCCTCGCAGTTAACGTGTTAACGGACTTTAACAGACTAAATATCGAGTTATCGGAAGTTAACTGGTCCGATAACGATAAATGGAAATTAACTTCCGTTAATAGTCCATTAAAAAAAGTTAACTTCGTTAATTAACTGTTATCGGATTAACGCTTTAGTGCCCAACACTGTGTATATATATATATATATATATGTTAAACACAGACCGTGCATGGAACAAGGAACTCTTCTGGGAAAATTAAATCCACTATAGTCCGAATAAGTAATGGTAAATGACAAATACCATAGTTTTTTCTTTTTCATGATTTTAGCCATTACTTATTCGGACTATAGTGGATTTAATTTTCCCAGAAGAGTTCCTTGTTCCATGCACGGTCTGTGTTTAACATATAATGTTCTCAGGGAACCATTCTGAGTTTGTGTATATATATATATATATTCTGAACACGGAAGTAAGTTGAAAGTAATGTCGAAAAGTCCGGAAATGAAGTGTTTACTTCAATATTTTAGCCTTCGATGCATATATATATATATATATATATATATATATATATATATATATATACAGAAAAATTGCTCCCCCATGATTCACCACGAATCCACCACGTCTCACCTTTTACGCAAGAGGTGGTGGGTTCGAACCTTGATGGGGCAATTTTTGCGATGTGGAAAATCGTGCGTGTTCATGCATAATACTATACCGGGTCATAAAAAAAAACCGCTTTAATTTGAATTGCTTATATTTATTAGAGTATTTCAATTACAACACTGGTTCTGGTGTCACAACAACAACAATGAAGCACGGGAGATTTTATTCATGTGAAAACATTTTCAATATGTGATTTCTGTGCACCCGACACCATTTGCAAACGTTTACTGAAATTTTCCAAAACCCCGAGCGAGTCTCTCCACAGAAGCTGTAATTTCGGTCTTTAAGTGTTCGACCGTACGTGGAATATTATTCCTGTACACATTGTCATTAACGAATCCCCATAAGAAATACTCACATGGATTCAAATCTGGTGAGTACAGTGGCCCAGGACCATCCAAATCCAAAGCGATCAGGATAGCGATTCGAGATGATCCTATCATGAAAATGTTCACAAAGGAAATCAAGAACGGCATTTGTTGCATGTGGTCTTGCCCATTTTATTGGAAAAACGTTTCTTTTCACGTGAATAAAATCTCCCTTGCTTCAATGTTGTTGTGGACAACCAGAACCAGTGTTCTAATTGAAATACTTTATTTCAAATTACAGGTCTTGATGACCCGATATATACAGTATATATATATATATATATATATATATATATATATATATATATATATATATTCAACTGCAAAGAACACGCAGTATAAATAACGTTATTTATACTGCGTGTTCTTTGCAGTTGAATGTATATAATGTTACGGCATGCGGGAGGTGCCCCCTTGGGGCATTGGTTTCTGCGAGTATGTAGAAGAATTACGGCATTTGGAAGAGTGAGGTCCATGGTGTAATGGTATCGCGTCTGACCGGCAATCGGAAGATCCCGGGTTCGATTCCCAGGTGGTTACCTCATTTTTTCATTTGTTCCGTTCTCTCTCTCTCGTCTTGCGCGGAATATCTCCTATACAAGCGTCGTTCTTTACGATATATATATATATATATACACACACACACCACACGAGGGCCACTTAATATATTTTGCCCCACTTTTTTTTTTTTCCAAGTTTCTTTGTAAGTTCCAGAAATTTTGTACACAAGTAGTTACATACCTTTTTTTAAAAGTTTTTATTTTTTCACATAGTCTCCATCCTTTTCTACGGCTTTCCTCCACATCGAAACAAAGGCCTTTATTCCTTGCTAGTAAAAGTCCGCTGGGTTCCGCGGGAGCTACCTCTTAACCTCCTCAACAACCTCATCGTCACTCTGAAACTTTCTTCTACGAATAGCATCCTTCATTGGCCCAAACAAATGGAAGTCTGAAGGTGCCAGATCCGGGCTGTATGGAGGGTGGGGTAACGCAGTCAAGCGCATTTTTGTGATGGCCTCTCTTGTTTGCAAACTGCTGTGTGGTCTTGCATTATCGTGCAAAAGAAGGACGTCTTCCAGTTTTCTCTCCGGTCGAACTCGCTTTATACGTCTCTGGAGTCTGTAGGGTAGAAATATATGCGTCTGAGTTGATTGTTTGTCCTTTCTTCATAATGTCCACCAGAATCATCCCTTTCATGTCCCAGAAGATGGTGGCCATAACGTTTTCTGTAGAGGGAGCCATTTTCAACTTTTTCTTGCGTGGGGAGTCTGCATGATGCCACTCCATGGATTGGCGTTTTGTTTCAGGTTCAAAGTGGTGTACTCAAGTCTCATCCCCATTCAAAATTCATGAAAGGAAGTCATCCCCTTCTGTCTCGTATCGAACCAACGACTCAGAAGCAATTTCTTTTGTTTGGGCTTTGTGATCTTCACTTTTGAGTATCCCATTTGTTGAATTATCGTATTCACACTTCCTTCACTAATTCCTAGCTCCAGTGATAGATCCTTGTATGTGACGCACCGATTTGATCGAATGATGCTGTTAGCACGTTGCACAATGTGAGATGTCAGAGCCGATGCCGGGCGACCGCTGCGTGGCTCATCATCGAGGCTGGCTCTCCCTCTCTCCGATGATCTCACACGTTTAGACCAGCGTCCAAATGTGCTTCGATCAACAACAGCATCTCCGTAAACGTTTTGTAGACGTTTGTGAATATTTCCAACTGTTTCCTTCTCTGCGGTTAAGAACTCGATAACAGCTCTCTGTTTTCGACGCACATCACTGTCAGACGCCATTTTTCGAAACTGCGTTAACCATCGGTTTTATACAAGGGCGTTTAAAGCGGTTTTATACAAGGAGGGGAGGTTCAAGCTGGAAAAATCTGGTTATGTGAAGCGCAGAAAGTTCAAACTTACGGTCCAAAAGACATTTCAGCCCATGGCCTATTATTTAGCTAAGTAAAAAGGGTGGGACAAAATATATTGAGTGCCCCTAGTATATATATATATATATATATATATATACACGTAATATAGGAAAATCGGATCAAATGTAGAATTCGGACCCCAGCCTTCATTAGTTAGCTTTATAAGGCTAACTAACGAAAATATCATGACCTAACCTAACCAATCGTCAAGGACGTACAGTTAACCTAACGATTGGTTAGGTTAGGTCGTGATATTTTCGTTAGTTAGCCTTATAAAGCTAACTAAAGAAGGCTGGGGTCCGAATTCTACATTTGATCCGGAAAATCAATAATATATAAAAGCGTATCTAAACATATTACTTCAATTAAATCATTGACAGTTCGTTTGGACGAGAATATAGAATATAACATATAGAAGCTTTACTAAAACGAAAGTAAAAAAAAAAATGTTGAAAAAGAGCGCGCATCAATAATGATAAAGGGATAATAGCTGCAAACTTATCGAAATCAACTCTTAACCCAACTCATAAATCGTCGTAACCCTTTATGGACGACTGGTACAAATTGGTAACATTTTAAATAAACGCATTCATAACGTAACCCTACAAAAAATTCCGTCGTTAAAAGTTTAACCATTTAACCATAAGTAACCGGACAACCTATCGTGTATAGTTTATATACATAACTTACCTTATGTAGCCATAAATAACTAACTAATCTAACTAATCTAACTCTTCTTGTCTTCACAGGAAATAATCATATAATCTAATTTAACTTAATCATTCCTATATATTAACTTAATTTATCACCGAAACACGGATAACGGGAAAATATATATATATATATATATATATATATATATATATATATATATATAAAATGAATTGAAATAGTGTTTTATATCACTATTCCTGCGCTGGCCGCTTTGGGTTATTTGGCTGACATTTAATATACATCAGCTCCAAAACGTTGATTTCAAATTAGAAAAACGGTAGAAAGGGTTTCTGTAAAGCCATGTTGTATTTATAAGGTAAGCTTAACTTCGGTGCTCTTATTTGCGAGGTTAACGCTGCCATATAAATAAGATATATATATATATATATATATATATATATATATATATATATATATATGCTGCAAACCCACAAGGAAAAAAAAAAACGATTCCAAGGCCTTTCGTGTAGCTTTGAATACACGAAAGGCCTTGGAATCGTTTTTCTTTTTCCTTGTGGGTTTGCAGCATTCATTCGTTTCACGTGTTTTATTGTGAAATTCATCCCATATATATATATATATATATATATATATATATATAAATCGATAGACAGATAGGATATCCCAAATTATAAATATTCCGAACTGCTTAAATATTAGATCATTATAGGCATATATATATATACATATATATATATATATATATATATATATATATATATATATATATATATATATATATTTATATATATACATATAGGGTGGGTGTCCGTCCAAAATGACCCTATTTTGATTTGTGCATTATTTTATAATGAATGCCTATTTTATTATTGGAGTTTGTTCTTCATAAAGGTAATAGAGTGGAGTTTTTGTTTCGCATATACGATACATTTTTAATCTTTCATTACTTAATAACTTAATAACTAATAAATATTGAACATTAAAACCATTCTTTTACCATTTCATACTTAAAGCAATAACTTTTGAAAAGACGATACCGCTACCAATAGGAGGCCTTACTAGGCTATAGTCTTTAAGGAAAACTAAGTCTTTAGTCTTCAGCAGGATGGAGCACCCCAACACGCCGTTTGTAAAACTCGCAACATTTTGAGGAAGCATTTTTCCGGACGACTAACCTCCCTTCCTGAACCAGTAGAATCGTCTCCACACTCACCTGATCTCAAATCCCCTCACTTTTTTTTTGTGGGGTTCCATAAAAGGCAGGATCAATTCTACCAAGTCTAAGACACTTAAAGATCTAAAGACCAATGTCTACGAGGTAATTAATATCATACAAAAATTACGTCAAACATTTGTGTTAGGTTGAATATTGTGTTGAGAAAGAAAATAGCGATTAAACCTCTTGTTTAATTAAGGTTAATAAACTTCTATGTTTTATCTACTTATTGCCTTTATCTTTCTTTCTAAATTCCTTTTTTTTTAAGTTTAGAACATTTATTTAGAAATAGGCACCTTTATAGGGGACATCTGGCATATATATATATATATATATATATATTATATATATATATATATATATGAAATGAATTTCACAATTAAACGCGTGAAATATATATATATATATATATGCCTCATTTTAGAGCTTAAAAATTTCATTTTATTCAGTTCTATACACGACATTTCACCACATTTTAATATTTTTAATATCATTTTGGAAAAAAATCGCAACAATGTCGCGATAACAAATCTGGGAAACGCCGGTCGGTAGGAGCCCACACACACAACGTCGAAGACAGCGGAAATGCTGCATCGTGAACATTTTGGATGTTCAACTCCTCACCGAAAGTGTGCGGACCCCTCTAAGCACACACTCACCACCGAAATTTGTGATTTGGTGTGTTAAAAACTTTAATAATCATGTTTTCATTTGCACTTTACAGTTCGTTTCTGTCATGTGTACATCAAAAGGTAGTAAAGTTTAAATTTGCAGAAAGACTTTGCACTTACTATATATATATATATATATATATATATAAGCAAATGCTCCCACACCCAAACACAACCTGAGGGAAGGGGATTAGGAAGGGCGTGTGTGTTACTAAAACCTCTCCTGGTTCTCCTTTAATGTGTATACAAAATTTGGTGCAGATTACCGTAGCCGTTTAGGCGTGTATAAGCGAACACACATCATCATCGTCCCCTAATTCCCTACGCGCGCACGCGCGCGCGCGCGCACACACACACACACATATATATATATATATATGTGTGTGTGTGTGGAATGAATTTCACACTTAAACGCGTGAATGAATGAATGATTCAAGCCCACAAGGAAAGGACTTGAAATCATTTTTCATTTTACTCGTGGGTTTGCATCATATATATATATATATATATATATATATATATATATATATATATATATATATGTGTATGTATGTGTGTGTATGTGTGTGTGTGTGCACTGTGCAGTAATGTTTGCAAGTCATTAGTAAAAAGAAAAAGAAAAAAGAAAAATTAATTTCATGAAAGAAGAAGAAGAAAAAAGTGTTCATAAATTAATTTATTTATTTGACTCTTTGCAAATGCAACGCAATAAAATTGCAAATGAAAACTCATAAATTTGGCCCTTTACCGATCCGTGCCAGGGAGGGCCATCTCAACCGGTCATCAAGACCGGACGGGATCATACGCCACCGAAGGCATTTCGGGAGCGGGGGTGTTGGGAAGAGGAATGGGGGAGGAAGCGTTTAGCGGAATGGGAAGTGGAAGTGTGGGGAAAGGTCGGGTCATGAAGGGAAGGAGAGACCCCTGTGAAAAATGGTCGGAAAGGAGGCATTAAAATAGCGGTCAGGTTGCCGCGATAGTTCTCTCTCTCTCTATCTCTCTCTCTCTCTCTCTCTCTCTCTCTCTCTCTCTCTCTCTCTCTCTGTTGGCAGTACACAGTACATTAAAAAAGAAAACTCTAGTCCAAAAGTAGACATCAGAAAGATAAAAAACAAGTGTTCATTTCAACGAAATATGAAGGACAAACCTTTCGCCTTTCACCTTTTACCGTATGACATCGTATGATCAATAAATATTAAACAAGAGATTGATATAAATAAATGAGTGAATTTTATTTACAAGTCAAAATAATATTCATAATTTTAATAATATTAATCCTTTAACGACGAAATTTTTCGTCGAGTTAAATTATAAATGCGTGTATTTGAAACGTTACCAATTTGTACCTGTCGTCCATAGAGGGTTAAATGTATTAAGTCTAATGTTACCATATAAATTCTCTTTTGGGAATCATGTTCAAGATGTTCAAAAAGAAACGCAACCCAAAATAGAAAAAAAAGGGTACGTTTCAATGATATATGAATTCTCCTATGAGTTGCGTTTCTTTTTTAACACTATACAGGGTGTCTTAGAAGTCACTATCTATTTCGGTGACATTAGATGTTTTTTTAAAAATGCTATGCTGGCATAAAGATATGTACTTCTGGTGCAAATTTGTGTATTTAAAAAAGTTAATTGGTTTATTTCGAATTTTGTGTAATTTATAAATTTATCTTGACATGCTTGAACAATTCCTCGAACCTCAACTTCTTACAGATGGCATTCTTGACACAGTAGTTTTTCAGCAGGATGGAGCACCGTGCCATTATGCAATAATTGTACGTGATTATCTTGACAGACCCTTCCCCGGTCGCTGGATTGGTCGTGGAGGAACACAACCATGGGCAGCACGTTCACCCGATTTAACACCATTAGATTTTTTCGCCTGGGGTTTCATTAAGTCTAAGGTGTACACTGGTAGAAGAATTAGTGATGTAGCCGAACTTCGAAATCGTATTACCGATGCAGTTCAGAAAATAACACCTCAAATGCTGGAAAGTGTGTTCCGGGAAACAACTTATCGCTTTGAGCTCTGTAGAGACACTGATGGTCGCCATGTGGAGACAGATAAATAAATAGCACTAATTCTTTGTGGCACTTACTTTGAAATAAATATATTTTTCATGTCTTAAACCAGTTTTTCGTAATTCCCATTATTTTTCAAAATAGATAGTGACTTTTGAGACACCCTGTATAGTATATTAGCCTATAAGGTATATAGGGTGTTTCTAAAGTCGCGCAACCCAATATGTAACTACACACATACACACACACACATTGGGTTGCGCGATTTTAGAAACACCCTATATAATATGCCTATATTGCAGGCAATAATATTATACTATTTAACTTATAATATACATATACTGTACATATATAAATAATATATAATATTTAATAGATATATAAATTATTTTAATACTATCTGTAACTATTTGAACTATTTTTCCGTCAATAAAATGTTTTATTTTATTTTCATTAATTTTCATATATATTTTAGTCAAAAGCCAAAATCAATGAGTACGATTATTCACTCATTTTGGCTTTGGCTAATATATATATATATATATATATATATATATATATATATTATATATATATATATATATATATATAACGTAAAGAACGACGCTTTGTATAGGAGAATTTTCCGCGCAAGATGAGAGCGAAAGAACGAAACAAATGAAAAATGAGGTAACCACCCGGGAATCGAACCCGGGATCTTCCGATTGCCGGTCAGATATGATAACCATTACACCACGGGCCTCACTCAGTCAAATGTCGTAGTTCCTTACATGCGCGCAGAAACCAATGCCCCAAAGGGGCACCTCCCGCATGCCGTAACATTATATACATTATAACTGCAAACACGCAGTATAATTAACGTAAAGAACGACGCTTTGTATAGGAGAATTATCCGCGCAAGATGAGAGCGAAAGAACGAAACAAATGAAAAAATGACATTTGACTGAGTGAGGCCCGTGGTGTAATGGTTATCATATCTGACCGGCAATCGGAAGATCCCGGGTTCGATTCCCGGGTGGTTACCTCATTTTTCATTTGTTTCGTTCTTTCGCTCTCATCTTGCGCGGAGAATTCTCCTATACAAAGCGTCGTTCTTTACCTTAATTATACTGCATGTTTGCAGTTATAATGTATATATATATATATATATATATATATATATATATATATATATTAGCGAAATTAACAATAAACGAGAGGGTGAGCTTGGTTTTAATGCATGGAATACTAGGTACTATAAATCGGTGAATCGGTACAGAATTTAAATTTAAATTCTGTACCGATTCATCGATTTGTTGTACCTGGTATTCCGTACATTAAAACCAAGCTCACCCTCTCGTTTATTGTTAATTTCACAGCCATCCCCTACCTAAAAGAAAAAATAATATATCATAGTCAACACTGAAAATTCTTATGATGCGCGATTTTTGCGCCACCCTGTATATATATATATATATATATATATAATATATATATATATATATATATATATATATATATATATATATATTATTCCATTTACCCCAAAAATAAAGAAATGGTCATCAGCGGAAAGATATAAAATGAAATGAATGTTTGTTAAACATGACAAATTTTCATGTTCTCATATCATGTCTTTTTTCAGCTTCGCTTTTCTTTTATGTAACAAATGAAAATGAATTTTCATCTTCATTCGAACATCAACATTACTTTCAAATCTTTTTAAAAAACAAAATATATTTGGCAACTCAAACATTTTGAAAGAAAACAATATACAGTATGTATTTTAGATTCGCATATGGACAATTTTCTTCGAAGTTTTATACGAGTATATACAGTATATACTGGGTGATTCAAAAGTCGGGCCTCAAAGGTATTTACAGTATAGTTATTTCTAAGGCAAGGTTTTTTAATTACTATATATATATATATATATATATATATATATATATATATATGGGATGAATTTCACAATTAAATACGTGAAATGAATGAATGATGCAAACCACAAGGAAAAAGAAAAATGATCCCAAGGCCTTTCGTGTATTCAGAAGTACACCTCGTAGGGGAATGTAAATACTACGCAAAAGGGAACTGCAGATATCGGGATGGGCATTGGGTAATGCATCTATGCACATCCCACATTATGTAACCACATTACACAAGTGGATATCGCAAATTTGAAAAGAAGTGCAAGTTTCACCATCTTACGGTCTGCAACACCTATGCAAGATATGGGAGGTGCAAATACGGACAAAAATGCCGTTACCACCACCACCACCCTCAAAAGGAACGCAACGGGTGAACAGGAAAAACGAACATCAAAGAAGGGTACCAATTTTTTAGACGTAGCTAACACAATTCAGCTGCTAAATACTATCCAGCAAATACAAAGTCAGCTGACAAATATAGGAATCCGAGAGCCGGACAGAAGGCACACACAAAGACACTTCATGCGTTATCGGGACAACAGGTACCGACAAAGATAAAAAGAGGCAAATTCTCGGAGGACCACAAGGCAACGAACCCGGCACCACCATTGGAAAACGAATCGGACCCAACCACCTGTATGGGAAAACGATAGAGAAAAAATAAAAATAATCCTAGCCAACATTCAGGGCCTTAAATCAAATCATTCCCCGGACAAAGTTTTATAACTGAAAGGACTCGTGCAAGAAGCCGGAGCAGATTTTGCGTGCCTCACGGAAACTCATCTAAAGGACTGGCAGGCGAACTGTGAAAACTGTGAGTTCTGTGTTGACAAAAAAGAAATACAAATTGACAACTATAACATACTCCGAGCCGACAGAACAGTGAGACGTAAAGGAGGATGTGCTATTTACACACGCGAAAGGCATATGGCAGAAATTACTATAAGTAGCAGCAAAAGTTGAAAAATTAAATATGGATCTAATTGTAATGTACAGATCCCAAACACGCCAACCTCAAAATTTTCAGATTTCATTACAGAGATAAGAAACTGGTTAAAAGATTTACACTCTCCAACCCAAAATATTTTTCTTTGTGGTGATTTTAATTTCCCATTCATGAAATATAAAAGGATAGGACAAAATATATGTATACACCAGGACAAAGGGGGCACACGGGAAGACCAGGAGCAGGTAAAAATGCTACTAGCTCTAGCTGATGAATGTACGTTAACGCAAGAAATAACAGAAAACACAAGAAAAAACTGCCTAGATTTGATATTTACAAACAACAGCAACCTAATTGATAATGTCGAAATATCCCCAACTATAATATTGGACCACAACATTATTGAAATAACAACCAATATAAAAGCAACAGGAAAGGAAAGAACACGAACAACAGAAAGAAGCAAATCCGAAATTTTTAATTTTCACTCCAAAGTTATAAACTGGGAAGATGTATCCAGCATGAAAGTAATAGATTGGAAAACCATTTTCGAGGCCAAGACAACGGAAGAGATGCTAATGACTTTAGAGGAGAAGACGCCGGAAATTGTGGAAAGACATGTCCCAAACATACAACAAAGAGAAAAGAGAAGCAGGTCCGAGAGACAAAAGAGGTCACTGTTCCGAAAGAGGAAAAGAGTGACTGCAAAATTAAGTAATTGTAAAGATAACAACATCAAAAAAATATTAAATGATAAACTGCAGAGTATCGATGACGTCATACAGGATCTAATTGAGAAGCATACAGAAAAAGAAGAAGACCAAGCTATAGAACCGATAAAGGTTAACTCAAAGTACTTCTATAATTTTGCAAAAAGGAAGTCGAAAAACCATGCGACTCTCGGACCTTTGAAAACGAGAACATTGCTTTATCTGATGATCTAACAGACGTATCTGAAATATTAATTGCTCAGTACGAATCATTTTTCAGTATCCCAAAAACTGACAAACTGATATGCGATAGAAACGCATTCTTTGAAGAAGAACTACAAGGGGAAAGTATAGCGGACTTCGATTTTACGACTTTACACAAGCTATAGGGAAACTAAAAGCACACTCAGCGGTAGGACCGGATAAATGGAATGCTACACTGATCAAAAACTGCAAGAATGCAAACGTTGAGTCCCTATATTGGATATGGAGACGATCACTAGACACGGGAGAAATACCGGGCATCCTGAAGCACGCGAACATAGTCCCAATATATAAAGGGGGACATCGATCCGAGGCCAAAGACTATAGGCCAGTGGCGCTTATATCTCATCTCACTAAAATATTTGAAAGAATAGTTAGACTGAAAATCTGTGACTTTTTAGAAACTCAGAAAAAATTAAATGATAACCAACATGAGTTTTGGTCAGGCAGATCATGCCTATCACAACTAATGGAACACAACAACAACATTATTAATGCACTGGAAAGTAATGAAACTATGATGTAATATACACAGACTTTGCAAAAGCGTTCGACAAGTGTGACCATGGAATCATAATACATAAACTGAAATATATGGGAATAACAGGAAAAGTAGGGAAATAGATATATAATTTCCTTAGTGAGCGGCGGCAAGTCGTTACAGTACAAGGAATATCTTCATCAAAATCAGAGGTCCTCAGCTCAGACCACAAGGGAAGGTATTAGCTCCACTACTCTTCATAATCATGCTAACTGACATAGATGAAAACGTTATCAGAGACAGCACAGTAACATCCTTTGCCAATGACACAAAGACCAGTAGAAAAATAAGAAACCCAGAATATATAGGATCTCTACAAAGTACAAACCGACATGAACAGAATCTACAAATGGACGGAAGACAACAATATGAAGTTTAACACTGAGAAATTTCAACTGTTACTGTACGGTAAAAGAGGAGACCTAAAATCCATGGAATATTATACCCGAAATTGACAGGAAATTCAGAGAAATTCTAGAGCAAAAGATTTAGGGGTTGTAATGACTGATGATGCGAAATTTGAAACACAAAATAAGATAGCAGTAAACAGAGCAAAGAGAATAACTGGGCAGATACTGAGAACCTTTAAACGAAGGGATAGGAATATAATGATTCCTCTACTGAAAACACTGATCATAACAAAATTAGAACACTGCTCGGTCCTAACATCCCCATATAAGAAAGAAGACATTAGACAGCTAGAAGGGATTCAGAGAAGCTTCACAGCCAAGATCAATGGGTGCAAAGAACTAAATTACTGGGAAAGGTTACGCGAACTAAACCTATATTCACTGGAAAGGAGAAGAGAGAGCTACACCATTATTTACACTTGGAAAATAATGGAGAAACTAGTCCCTAATCTTACTCTGAACCCTATAACTCTCCAAACAACGGTGGAAAGTAGAAAATGAAGACTGTGTTGTATTCCCAAAATAAAGGCGAGACAGGTAACATCCTTAACCCTGAAAGAAAATGGTTTTGTTGTGAGAGGACCAAAACTGTTTAATCAGCTGCCCAAAGACCTAAGGAACATGAATGGTGTTGCAGTGGACATCTTCAAAAGAAGATTAGACCCCTGGCTTAGAACAATCCATGATGAGCCGGGCGTACCTGGCTATGTGAGATGAAGAGTACAAGAAACCAACTCACTACTTCACCTGGCCAACTCGAGAGGAGGGGCGACAAGCTTGACCATCGTGAAATGAGGAATCATCGCACGGAACCTTTGAAAGTTGAAAGGAAAGTATATATATATATATATATATATATATATATATATATATATATATATATATATATAATCTCTCAAACTCGCAAGGAAAAGAACTAAAACAGTGTTTAAAAAGGCTAATTAATTTCGGCCAGTCATAACCAATACAAGCCCTTTTCAAAGCCATAAATTAGTTAAAATCCCTAACAAGGTTAAAAACTTCCGTCTTGGGGAAGAGTTGAAGTATAAATGACTGTGTTAAGGCATAATCACGGACAAAGAGATACTGGCTGTCATACATCTGGCAGGTGGCGAAGGCAAAAATTGTTTTCCAGATTTCAAACATTGAAGGTGAGAAATCTTTAAGTAAAAATCAGTCTTGTGCATCTGGCAGGAAGACACCCATATGTGAACGGTTATTTCTTATGTGCATTCATTTGTCCGTACCAATAAAATTATCGATACTTTTTGATCACTCCTCGTGTGTGTATATATATATATATATATATATATATATATATTATATATATATATATATATATAAGTACGCAGCTCAGTACCACAAGGTACAGTATTGGCCCCACTCTTGTTCATTATCATGCTAACAGACATAGACAACGGAGTAAACAGCAACAGTATAGTAACATTCTTTGCAGACGGTACAAAGATCAGCAGAAAAATCAGCTATGCAATTGAAGTGGAGGCCTTGCAGAGTACATATCATGCTCCAGATAGACAGGAAATTCAGAGAAGCACGAAAGGGTCGACTTGGGGGTAATAATGACCGATGATCCCAAATTTGAGACACAAAATCAGATAGCGATAAACAAAGCAAAAACAGTCGCGGGACAGGTATTAAGAACGTTCAAAAGGATGGACAAGAGAGTAATGATTCCCCTCCTGAGAACACTGATTAGTGATCATACCAAAACTTGAATACTGCTCAGTTTTGACGTCGTCATATAAAATGAAAGAAATTAATAAACTAGAAGAAACGCAGAGACATTTCACAGCCAAGATTGATAGCTGCAAAGAACTCAACTACTGGGAAAGACTATGTAAACTAAATCTGCACTCCCTGGAAAGAAGAAGAGAGAAGTACACCATAATCTGCATATGTAAAATGATGGAAAAACTGGTACCAAACCTCAAACTAAACCCAATTACCATCCAAACAACGCTGGAAAATAGGAAAAGCAGAATGTGTAGTGTTGCCAAATTAAAAGCCCGACAAGGGACCTCCTCAACACTGAAGGAAACTAGCTTGGTTGTCAGGGGGCCAATACTTTTTAACCAGCTTCCAAAGGACCTCAGAAACGTTACAGGGGTCAAAGTGAAGGCTTCATGAGAAGACTAGATGCCCATTTCAGGGTACGAGCAGCTCGCAGCGGCATTGCCAAGCAAACAGGGAGTCAATGTACTAACGGGGCTTCCGTACGTGGTTCATCACCACTGAAAGCATTAATGCTCCGTTCCGTGTTAACTCAATTTAAAGAGCATCAAAATCTGTATTCGTTTTAACGCAACTTCATTAGTTTGTATGCGAATACCTCCAGTAATTATTATTACCAGTCCGGGTGCGTGATTCTTCAGGAACAAGATGCACCGCAAGTTCGCGTTTTCTCCTCAAGGCAGCGCAAATTTACCCTATATGAATCGCAGTCACGCTCGTACCACCTCAGGCTTGCTTTACACAAACTGAACCAAGCAGCACGAGTATCGTAATGGCAAACCTTCCGTGTACGGGCTCTTTTTTAATATAATCGTATTCGTATTCTTCTTATTTTATTATCATCAGAGTTCACTTTTTCTTCTTCTTTCAATCTCGCCAGCGAAGATCTTACTTTTCTAATTTATCTTCTTGTTATTTAATTTGAATTTAACGTATTTTGAAAAAAATCAGAACCGAATAAAATTTAGAGAAGAATAATTAATTAATTATTTATTTAAGAATAAGAATAAGAATAATACTCGTTTTTATCTCTAAACTCAACACGGAAAAAACTTTATTTGTAAACTCAAATGGAATATAACTTATAGAAAACTACAACTCACTTCAAGGTGAAATAACCTCCCGAAAAAAACCCAACCTACTATATATATATATATATATATATATATATATATCCAACTCACTACTTCACCAGGCCAACTCGAGAGGAGGGGCGACAAGCTTGACCTTCGCGAAATGAGAAATCATCACGCGGAACCTTTGTAAGGTTGTAAGGTAAGGTATATATATATATATATATTATATATATATATATATATATATATATATATATATATATATATATATATATATATATATATAATATATATATTATATGCACTAGAATCACAAAATAACACGTGACCTTATTAATAAGCAAACAAACCACAAGGAAAAGGAACACAAAGTCCGAGCGCTCGACTTTGTGTTTCCTTTTCCTTGTGGTTGTTTGCTTATATATATATATATGTAGCGAGTGGCGTTCCTCAGGGTTCTGTATGGGCCCCTTGCTTTTTCTTATATATATTAACGATTTAGATGTCGGCCTAGTCAGTACAGTTTCAAAGTTTGCGGATGACACGAAGCTGGGTGGTAGGGCGATTAATGACGAAGATAGAGGTAAAATTCAGGAAGATCTGAATAAAATCGTTGATTGGTCAGTCACATGGCAAATGAGATTTAACGTGGATAAGTGCAAAATTATGCATATAGGTTCGCGTAACGGTAATTTTGCGTATAGTATGTCAGGGAAAGATTTAACAAGCGTAGAGCAGGAAAAAGATTAGGAGTTATAGTCACTGGTGATTTAAAAGTAGCGAAACAAAGTACAGCGGCGGTCAATAAGGCGAACAAAGTGTTAGGTTTTATAGCTCGAAATTTTGAGTACAAATCGCGCGATATTATAGTCCTCTTTATAAATCATTAGTTAGACCCCATTTGGAGTACGCGGTCCAATTTTGGAATCCGCATATGCGCAAAGATATAGACAAAATCGAAAGAGTTCAAAGACGAGCAACTAAGATGATTCCGTCTCTTAGGTCAAAGTCGTACGAGGATAGGCTTAAAGATTTAAAATTGACTACACTCGAGACTAGGAGGTTAAGGGGTGATCTAATCCAGGTTTTCAAAATTATGAATGGGTTGATAACGTAGATAGAGATAGCTTTTTCGAAATATCTCAATATAATAGGACTAGAAATAACGGGTGTAAGTTGACAAGTAGAAGGTTCAAGACAGCAGTTGCGAAAAACTTTTTTACGCATAGAATAGTAAATAGCTGGAATAGTTTGCCGGTAGAAGTAATTAGTAGCACGTATATAAACATGTTTAAGAATCGATTGGACGCGCATGTTGATAGAAAGGGTATAGTTTAAGGTAGTAAAATTAAGGCTTTGTGGGGATAGATCCCACAGCTCAACACAAGTGTTGTGGGATATAGGGAGCAGCGTCTTGGGTTAGGGGATACTCTCTGTCCTTACACACCCATTTAAAGAGATTCCTCTGCCGAGCGGTGCCCCCCATAGTACTGTGAGGTATTGAAAAACTCATGATCTTCACTTGCCCCACAAACACCTTTAAATGGGAGACCCATAATGGGTGCACACACATTTCTACATTACTGTACAGTCTTTACAGCCACACTACACTTTTCCTCGTATGTGTATACACAATACACGATTACGAACACAGTTAGGTAGACCAGCCATGAGTGGATCCTAGGGTCTTTGTGGTCTGAAACATTATAACATTATATAACATTATATATATATATATATATATATATATATATATATATATATATATATATATATATATATATATATATATATATATATATATATATATATAATATAATCATGCGGGTTGCTTCTACAGAGCTTCAATTTAATATTTAGGAGAAATCCAATGACAAGGAGAAATGTAAATGCCATGAAAAGTCTTAAACATGGCGATAAGCCTAAGGCCATCTTGTCCATACCTTGAGTATATATAATCATGCGGGTTGCTTCTACAGAGCTTCAATTTAATATTTAGGAGAAATCCAATGACAAGGAGAAATGTAAATGCCATGAAAAGTCTTAAACATGGCGATAAGCCCTAAGGCCATCTTGTCCATACCTTGAGTATATATAATCATGCGGGTTGCTTCTACAGAGCTTCAATTTAATATTTAGGAGAAATCCAATGACAAGGAGAAATGTAAATGCCATGAAAAGTCTTAAACATGGCGATAAGCCCTAAGGCCATCTTGAAGCTCTGTAGAAGCAACCCGCATGATTATATATACTCAAGGTATGGACAAGATGGCCTTAAGGCTTCAGCTGATGTATGTAGAGGGATTCTAATATTCCAATATACAGGGTGGTTCCAAACTCAGGAGTAAAAAGAGCCAGAGAGAATGGATCTTTTCCGTTTTATGGCAAACGAATTTTTTAAAATAAAAATTACTTCTTTAGTTAACAGCTTTGTAATTTATAATTTATGAATTTTTAACTAAAAATTATAAATTATGATTTTTTAACTAAAAAATTATAATCTATAATTATAAATTTTTAACTAAAAAAAGTAATTTTTATTTAAAATAGTGGCGGCCGAAGAACGGAAAAGATCTATTCTCTCCGGCTCCTTTGACTACTGACTTTTGCGCCACCCTGTATACAATATGCTGACAAGTAGTACGTACGCTGTACGCTGTACATAGTACATCATCACTAAATACAACCATGATCTGTGTTTTATATATATATATATATGCACACACACACACACACACACACACACACACACACACACTGAATTATATCCTTTCATGGTGACATTACATACAGACATTATTTTATTTTGGTTATATAAGACTATTCAATTTCCCAGTAACGATTTAAGGTCAGTGTCGGAGGTCACTCTATAAGGTTGACGTCAAACTTTAAGAGCTCAAAATGCCCGCTTTTTAATGCATTATTTCTTGGAATAAGATCAAAAAGCCTTTAGGTCGGTTTAAGAGTGTTATAAAGCGAGAATTACGACCCTAATGATTGATCGGATTTTTTTCCCACAGTTTTCACCCTGGGTTCTTCGATTTTATTATAGAATTTACGAGACACTTATTGACGACCCCGAATGTCGTATAACGCGCAATGATACCGTATCGATTTTACGTACGACAAATTTTACCGTACGTTTTATACGTACGATAATTTTTACTGTACGTTGATGCCGCTGACGAGACTGAAATTGTATCGAAGGAGATTTTAATTTGTGTTTATTGAGAAAGGGGGTTTTCGGATGTATCATAATATTTGGGGTGAAGTGCAGTTTTGTCTTTTCTCGGGGATGGGAGATCAGGGGGTGGGTAAGAGGAGAGGGGTTTTATTTTACTTTTAACGGATTAATTGGTTTAATCGTAGAAATCCCGCGTGTCCTATTACAATAAAAGTATATTTGTTTTTCTGGAAATAATCTTCTTCTTTTTGTACGAAAGTTAATATTTATTATTGTTTAGTAACAATAAATTGTTTAATTTATTATTGTTTAGTAACAATACATTGTTTAATTCAATCTATAAACGTAATTTTCATTATAGAGTTACGTAGATCGAACGATAGTGGCCTTCTTGAGTTTAAACGTAAAAAGAAGTTGGACTTTAAAAAGAAAGGAATAGATTTCATTAATATGCGTATTATACGTCCATTTGAATAAAAATAAATGATTTATAATTAGTCTACTCTTATGATATAAATAAATGCAGTACTCATGCGGTTATCCGTGATTGAGAGGATGACCTGTGTATCTATGTACTTAAAGAAACAATATCTAAATACAATGACAGTAATTCAACTATTTATAGCCGTTTCCTAGATATAAGTAAGGCATATGATAGGGTGAACCACAATATTTTATTTGCAAAACTAGAAACAGGAAGGTTCCCATGTACATATTAAATTTATTGAAAATTTGGTATTCCCACCAATCTTTCACTGTTAGGTGGGGCAATGTACTATCCGAGTGTTTTGGCTCCTCTTGCGGGGTGAGACAAGGCTCCTTGCTCTCCCCTATGCTGTTTAATGTGTATATTGACGGATCAATTGCTTCACTTAACGAGGCAACAGTGGGATGTTGTATAGATAACACAAGGATAAATAACTTAGTTTATGCCGGTGATATGGTGTTAATAAGTCCCTCTGTTAAAGGTCTGGAACGGCTACTAAAAGTCTGCGAAGAGTATTCGCAGAAACATGATATTTTTTTTAATGTTACAAAAACTAAGGTTATGCAATTTCATCCTAAAAGCTGTAATCAGCCAGCTGATATAAGGTTTAAAAAGGATGGTGAGGTAATTGAGGAAGTACGAGAGTTTAAGTATTTGGGTCAAACTATTACCAGCTCCTTGAGTGATGACTCGGATACAAGAAAACAATCTCGAAGCCTGTGTGTTAAAGCGAATATGACCATAAGGAACTTTCGATTCTGTACAAGTGAAGCTAAAGACACTCTCTTTCGTACTTTTTGCAGTAATATATACGGACAGCAACTCTGGGTTAATTATAAGAAAGGTTCTAGCAGAACCCAAAATTTGATGTACAACAGGTATTTAGTCTCTTACATAAATTACCCCCGAGATGCGCAGGTTCGCAAATGTTTGCTACCCACAATGTCCCGACCTTCCCGGAGGTAACAAGACGTACTCAATACAGTCTAAAGCAAAGAATTAAAAAATCAACCAACCCGATCATCCAAGCTATCCATGAGTCCTGCCATTTATCCTCTAAGCTATGGATTTCTTGGTACGAAAACGTCTGTCTGTAGCTTCACTTAACTTCGACATTACAGTATTATTTCTAATCAGTTGTATATGTTTCTATCCTTAGTATATGAACTGTCATTGTATTAATAATATTTGTCATATGGACTATAGGCTGCCAATAAACCTTTTCATTTTCATTTTTTTTATTTTCATTTTTATTTCATTTTCAAATGCTGCCGATGCTGGCCTCCACCGCTGACTGGCCTCTCATCTCTCGCGCCATCGCACACAATATTATTCTATCGCAATATAAAATGCGAGTAAGCAGTTCGTACTCACCACAAGACGTGAAGATACGCGAAGCCACAAACGCGCATGCATAATCTATGAAACGCGAAGGAACACTGACTGAGGCGCGTTGTGGTGGGTTGGCGGAAAGCGAACCGCGGATGTTAACACCGTACCAAATAACGGTTAACTAGTGTTATGATTTCGGAAAAGTGCACAATGGCCACAATTAGTAAATCACGGTTAACTCGATCCACTGTATTATGGATTAAGTACGTGATTTCATTCAGAAGAATTAAAGTCATTAATAATATTAAGTGATACAAACATAAATCCACTTTTCTCTGGCACTAATAAAGACGTAGTGCCAGTTATGCATCAGTGCCGCATTACAGAAATACACTTTAAGGATAAAATGAAATAATATTAAAGTAGGGAGGGTGCCATAAAATAAAAACCACAAACGGTGTATACTAACAATAAAAACAAAGAAAAACAATAAAAAACAAAGAAAAACAAGAAAAACGATGAAACTAGAAAAAGAGAAAACAAAAAAGATAACAACAAAACAGCTTTATATACCAAAAGAAAAACCTTAAAGTTATTTACTACAGAAAAAACATTTATATGTATATTTTTACCGTTATATTTTTTACCGTTAACTTTCCGTTAACATTGACAGGTTTCATAGTTGTAAACACGGAACATGAATAAGCGTAGAAATATAAATACTTTGAAGATATTTCTTGCTTTTGTGCTTGCAAAGGCTTTCCTATCACGAACAGATGTTGTCCAGGCACATAAAAACATGATCAACAAATCTGTTGACTTTCAGGGAAAACACGAGCCATACAGACTCATGTGTATGTATATATATATATATATATATATATATATATATATATATATATATACAGTGTCGGTCATAAGTATTCGTACATAGAAATATTTCAGTTATATTCATCCTTATCTTTTGTACCATGCATAAGATAGTTGTGAAAAGTTTACCGTTCGTTTGGAAAAAATTGACAAATAAAAAAATGAGTTCAACTGCAACATACGAGTATAATGTAATGTAAAAAATCAAAAACTTTAAGGAAAATAAAAAAAGTTAAAATGCAAAAGTTTTCGTACATTTACTTACAAAATTATTTACTACTTGGTGTGTCCACCTCAGGCTTGAAGAATTTAAATTTTTATCAGTAGTTGGCTGTTTCCTGATAAGAGACTGTTGGGAATTCTGAATTATAAAATGTTCTCTGTGAATCTTCATGGAAGACGGATGATTGTACGAGCTATTAGTAAGCAGTGGGATCGTCGTGGTAAAGGGCTGTCTACAGATCTTAAGAGATCCGTTATTCCTGCGGACGAGTCTGGAAAAAGTTAAAGGAAGATGAGAGAAGAACTTCGAATTCTATTTACGACTGTTGTTGCAGTTACAAAGAAATGGAAAGGCCTTGGAACAACAAAAATTTTACTAAGGTGTGGACGATCTTGCGAGTTTTCAGAACGTACACCTAGACGGATTAAAAGAGTGGCTGCAATGAATCCACGAGTGACTGCATGTGATATTTACCAAACATTAAGACTATCTTAGGTCGATGTCCATCCCTCTACTGTACGTCGTACATTGAGAAAGAATGGTCTGCATGGAAGAATTGCACGAAGAAAACCTCTGTTACGAAAATCGCAGAAAGAAGCTCGTTTAAAGTACGCGAAGGATCATCAAAATTATGGATTTGCAGTCTGGAAGAAAGTTCTCTGGACAGACGAGACGAAAACTGAATTATTTGCGAACAAACAACGGTATGTTTGCCAAAAATCAAATATTGCATTCGAAGAAAAACCATCCTTCGTACGGTTAAACATGATGGGGGTAGTTTGCTTCTTTCGAGATGCTTTAGTGCTTCTGGTCCAGGAAAGCTTGTTGTTATCAATAGAATCTTGAATTCGAAGAAATATCAGAAAGTTTTAGAAGAAAATGTACTGCCTTTAGTTCGGGAGTTGCGAATGGGTCGCAACTGAGTACTGCAACAAGAGAATGATCCAAAGCACAAACGTAAAAGCACCATGAAATGGGTTCAACAAATGAACTTTAAGCTTCTCGAGTGTCCCAGTCAAAGCTCATTCTCCATTTAATCGAGAATTTATGTTTTCATTTAAAAGATGTTATTTGCAAAAGAAACCCTTCGAATATAAATAAATTGCAAAAAATTGCTAAAATTTCTACTGAGAGCTGTCGAAATCTTGTAGAAAAATACTTAAAACGAATCATTGAATTCAATGAAGCAAAAAGTGGACACACAAATAATAATTAAATCATTTTGTATGTAAATGTACGAAAACTTTGGCATTTTAACTTTTTTTTTTATTTTTCTCAAATTCTTTGATGTTGACATTATGGTGGAAATTAACTATTTTTTTTATTTTTAAATTATTCCAAACAACGGTAAACTTTTCATAACTATCTTACGCATGGTACAAAAGTTACCCCACCAGGATTCGAACCCGGAACCTCTTGAGTACCAGTCGCCAGCGCTACCCTCACATTACAAAGGGATAAAAGTTAATAGAACTTGTCATACAAAAACACACGTACTCACACGTGTTATTATATATATATATATATATATATAATATATATATATATGGAGAGAGAGAGAGAGAGAGAGAGAGAGAGGGAGATACGAAAATTATTAAATCCCTTGCCTACTTGGAGTAGTATTGTTTATATTATTTTCTTTTGTATAGAACCGAAATTTGTGACCTCATCAGCTCTTCACATTTTCCATTGGAAGATAAGTAAATTCTGAGAAAAGAAATGAAGCGGGAGATTAACTCCGAATGGAAGGTATTTTTGTGTAGTGTCATCTTATGAATACGTTCGTTTGAAACGTTTGAAGCAATTCGTAGCAATCTTCCATACAGGATTGCTGTTGACAGTCGTCCGTAGTTAGAAAGAAAAAAATTAAGGATTTCAAATGGTAAATTTTGCAAGTGTGTTGTAAAGAAAATTCTGTGAAATTCCAATAAATTAAAGAAATTCAAAATTTCTTGAAAAATCTGTGTGTGTGTGTGGTGTGTGTGTGTGTGTGTGTGTGTGTGTGTTTTAGCAATACAAGAGCAGAATATACCTTCGCTGTGCTTCTGCGCTTACGAGCATATAGTAAGACTGAATTTCTTTTCTTTCGCATAGGAAACTGTCGTCGTTCTGTCGTCTGGCATCATTTCCTTAACTCACTAATTGTACATCCGCTCTTTAAAGGCTAAAAATTTTGACTTCTATTTAAGAGGACGAAGTGTCGCCTTCCATCTATAGTCTCGAAATATAATTATTTTCTATATACTTAATTATAAATATTAACAGGAATACATATTACAGTATGTATTTAATATACGAGTATACTTAAATATATATTTAATTAATATCTAATGATTACAATATATATTTAGTATGTTTTTAACTATTATTATTTTTATTATTATTATTATTATTATTATTATTATTGAACTCATTATTTTTGTTATGTAAATTTGTAAATAATATGTAAATATGTAAAATCTCGTAAATAATCCTACAAAGCTTATTTTTTAAGATTGTAAATTAAATGCTAACAATAATTTTTACTGTATTTATTAGAAATAAGAAAATATTTTATATATATATATATAAAGTCAATTAACTTGTATTTAAATTAGAAATTAGTTGTTAAGTGAGATTTCCTTGTATAGTAACGTGTTTAATTTATACCTTAATAAACTATTATAATTAACCATAAAATATTTTATTCTTTGTTATTATAAAGTTACCTATTTTTTGGTTAATTTTAGTTAATGATTGTGTTTAAAATAGTCGTTTATTTAACAATTAAAAATTAAAACATTTTAATTAACTGTTGTCATTGTCTTTTCAGTCAAACAATTATGTATTTCTTTTTTTATGCAGAAAGGAGAGGCCAAGGGCGAATGCCCGCAAAAACGTTCCCTTATAGAAGAAGAAGAATCAAGATTCAAAGTTTTCGAGATGCCTGGACACTCTGTTTGAAAGATTGGAGGTCATAGACAGGGGTAAAGATGGATTGAAGAATGTTGTTCCAGAGTTGACCGGTTGAATAGATGAAAGACAGAATACCAATTAACCCTCGCGTTGGAGAGTTGGACAGAAAAGGAATGAGAATGTGTCGAAAGTCTGGTACTGCGTGCTTCCTTAAAGCAGGAGACATACAGTTAGAGAGTTCAGAAGAGCAGTGTCCGTTATCGTAGCGAAAGTAAAGAGATAGTGAGGCAACACTGCGGCAAAGAGAGAGGGATTGAAGACAGTCAATAAGAGGCGGGGAACTGATGAGACAAAAAGCCTGTGATTTTACTAGGTCAAGTAGAGCTGTGCGGGTTGAGCCACCACATACATGAGAAGCGTACTCCATACAGGGGCGAACAAGACCCCTTTACAGAGACAGCAACTGAGTAGAGATGAAGAAACTGCGAGCCGGTACAGCACACCTAACCTCTTAGAAGCTGCTTTAGAAAGAGTGTATATAATCTTTCCAGGAAAAATCGCGAGAAAGAAAACACCAAGAATGTTAAAAGAAGAGAAAGGATTGAGTTATATATATATATATATATATAATATATATAATATATTATATATATATATATAATATAATATATATATATATACATATATAACATACAGTATATTGGTGACATTGGGTTTGTGTAATTTTTTGGGTGGTGACCGTCTTCTGCATGCAGATGATGTAGCAACCAGTGGTTTGGATGATTCCACTTTAAGCTGTAGGTCTCCTCTGTCATATGACTTCCTTGTCTGTTAGTATCGAAGGTGAAACGCCCAGTTAACATAACATATTACAAGTATTTTTGACTTAAATTCATCTACCATAAGAACAAGGGTAATATTCACAATAAAACAATAGTTATACCAGTGCTACACTATAAAATACAGTTATTTTGACCCAAATTTGGGTAAATTAATACTCACCCGACTCAAAAGTGTATAACTGAGGCCCTCCGAGAAAGAAGTGGCTAAGCGACAAAAGACAAAAGTTAAAAAAGGCTAGAAAACGCTTTGTGAAGTTATACCAATTTAAAAGTGGAATAACTTTTGAACTTATGAAGATATTTCCACGAAATATCTTCAGAAGTTTTTCTTTTCAGTGTATATTTATCCAACTCTCCTATACGTCTTCTTTGAAAACTGTTTTCTGTCAGAAGCGTTGGCTGGCGGGAGAAGAAGAGGAATCTCGACTGTCCCGTACTTTAATACCACTTCTATTTCGGTATGAATGTTTTAATCTTAATTAGGGTAAGCACGGTGTGAAAATTCATTTCTCTTCCGAGCCACTTTTCCTTGCCATCTTTTTCTCTCACCAAATTTCCGTACTAGAGTACCTTTTAGGGTGGTGGTCTGTAGTTCTGTATTGAAATTCGTAAATAGTGTCATTGGGAGTAGAATATGATGTAATTTGAATTATAACACTAATTCTCAAAATTCCTTATTTCATTAATTAATAAACATGAACAAAATACTATTAGATTACTAGTAAATTTAGTAATTTAGTGATTTTAGTGATTACTACTGAAATGAGTCAAAATTTTCCCATCATCTTTAGTATATAAAAATAATTACTTAACCTATGTACAGGGTGTTCCATTTAAATGGAACCATAGGGAGTAATTAATAGTTTTTTTCATATTTGTGAGGGTAAACGTAATAAAGATAATAGTAAGGTAATAAAGGTAAAGGTAAGAAAGGTCAGGTAAGGTAATAAAGGTAAATAAAGGTAATAAAGGTGAATAAAGGTAATAAAGGTACCAATATCCTTTCCAATGTTTACTACTTTCATTTAAATGGAACCATAGAGAGTAATAAAGATTGGAAAAGATATTGGTACCTTTATTTACCTTTATTAAATTTATTACCTTTATTTACCTTTATTACCTTATTATTACCTTTATTATGTTTACCCTCACAAATCTGAAAAATAAAGACATTATTAATTACGCCCTATGGTTCCATTTAAATGGAACACCCTGTAGTTTATCCATATTTATCCAGACGCTTAAAAATTAAACGAAGATCACTTAAAAGTACAATAAAGTTTATTAGTAATTAGAAATGTATCATTTTAGTAGAAATATATAAGAATTCCTAAAACTTAAAGTTACGAAATTTTTGCCTGAAAGAAATGTACCAAATATTTTGGTAAAGTTTTTTACCCATTCAATTAATAATAAGTTTGGACATAGTTAATTACAAATAACCAGTCTTTATTCTGAGAAAGGATACACAGGGTATACGTAGGCCCATAGGGTATACGATATTAAATAGTTTAATGCTAAACATCACAGTCATAGCGAGTAAATGTAATGAAAGTATTTTTATTTGAATATGACGTTGGGAAGAATGAATGAGAACGTTTTAAACAAAAATCTTTCAGATTCATTTCAATTTTTACGACAGAAAATAAGAAAATAAATAGAAATAATGGAAATAAAATAAATTGATAAACACCAAATTTGGTGCATTACTATTAACACTTTCAAATTTGCCTTCTATTAATTAATTTCTATCATTAAAAATGAAAATAGAGATGATCTTGGAATAATAATAATAATAATAATAATAATAATAATAATAATAATAATAATAAATTGATTTCTGTTATTACAAATGAAAAATGAGACAGTCTTAAAATAATAGAAATGAAGAAAGAGCATTAAATAATAAATGTGTCGCATTAAATATTCGGTGTAACGTAATGAGAACTTTCAAGATACAATTTGAAAAAATAATTTGTTATTACTCTCCATTTTAAAATTTGATTATTAATTTTATAAATACTTTTTGCCGTTGTAAGTTTTTGATGAAAAAACTGTAATATTTTGTGTAGTTTTATTTTAATATTAGAAACTTTGCACATATTGATACCGATAGATAATAGGTAATAGATAGATAATAAGTCATTTAGTTTTAGGATATTCAAATCTGTGAATGTTGGAGAAGTAATGGGTAAAAAACTTTGCTTGTTATTTAAGCGGAACGAAAGGTTAACTTTAATTTTAACCCATTTTTAATAAAAAATATTAAGTAAAACTTCTCAACTCTCAATTAAAATTTCTGTTTAGTTAAATGGGCAATGAGAACATGGTAAATTACTTGTAAATTACTAGTAAATTACTACTACTACTACTACTACTACTACTACTACTACTAATAATAATAATAATAATAATAGTAATAATAATAATAGTAATAATAGTTTCACTTAAATTTAGTAAAATTAAAACTCTGCACTATTTGGGCAATATTTCCATCATCTCTTTTTGTTTTTAAATGTATCGAAATTGTGTAACGTCTTAAAAGATCATGAAAACTGAACGGGGTTTAGCACTCTAATGAAATACAGATGGACTCTCAGTATAAATTGTAAAAAAGTAATTTTCTGTTAGTGTTTTACTCTACATTAACATGCGTCCATACACACACACACACACACACACCTCGAGAGGAGGGGCGACAAGCTTGACCTTCGCGAAATGAGAAGTCATCGCGCGGAACCTTTGTAAAGTAAAGGTTAAGGTGTATTATATATATATATATATATATATATATATATATATATATACACACGAGTATATATAGTGCCTACACTATATTCTGCGTACCACAAACAAATATTAGCATGTTTATATAAATTAGAATGTAAATTTAGAAATGATAAAATAAAAAAGACACAAAATGCTTTTGGGAGCAAAGAACAAAAGATTTCTTACATTCGTATATGCAAAAGTCTTAAAATTTTATCAGATGATTTTGAGACAGATAAAAAGCAAAACTAGACTTCAAGCAATCTTCTGTACATAGAAATATTATCCTCTATTTTCTCAAATCATTCAAAAAAGAAGTTTTGAAGACCATATTTTCTTCTATCTAAAGAAGTTATGTATCATTAAAAAGAGTTATTTTATTACCTGACAACAAGCCTTGATATCCGAAAGAAGGAAAAGTTTTCCCCCAAATGCACCCTCAAAAAGGCCTTGGAATAATTTTTCTTTTTCCTTGTAGGTTTGCATCATTCATTCATTTCACATGTTTAATTGTGAAATTCATCGCATATATATATATATACACATTTCCTCTCGTACAGAATTCTCAAAGGTTTCTTCCCTCTCTAATGTTCTTCCCATTTTCAGTCGTTGTCCAAGAATGAGAAATTTAAAAGTCGGACTTTCAAAAGAGGCAATTCTCAAATCGATCTACCCTCTAATTCCTACTGTATAGCATTGGATCGATTTGATGGGAGATATTTTCTTGCTTGAAGAGTGGAAAATACCCTTCGATCCCGCAATTGCGTCACAGCCCACCTTTTACCCTTTCTCAAATCGGGAAACTCTTTCCCCAAATCAAGAAATCCCCATCGAGCGAGCATTCCCAATTTCGGACCACGAACGGAAATGGGAATGGCGTGAAGCGGGAAGTAATCTTCTCAATTTATGTCCATGCAGAAGTCGCTGAACTTTCGTTGCTATGGGAACCTAACTAGAGCTATTGGTAAAGTGCATTAGAAGTTAATTCTGTTACACTCTGTGACATTTAATTACTTCATGAAAAGAATTTGGACTGACATTCTATCCCAATTCTACGAGAATAAAAAATGGCTCGTGGCAATTTGACATTTCTGTGAATAAATCTTTTTCAACTAATTACATTTATTATTTTAGAAACTAATATACATATTAATTTATATATATATATATATATATATATATATATATATATATACCGACATACATAAATGCGCGGTTATATATATATATATATATATATATATATATATATATATATATAATTATATATATATATATATATATATATACATACTAGTGCATGGATTTAAATTCATTCCCATCCATTATAAAACCAATCTCAACTCTAAACTTAAATCTTTCAAAATAAAAACCTATAAATCCACTCCAGTTCTCCTAGTTGGCACTCACATCTGAACAAAATTCCAAACAAAATTCACTGGATTGATATTTGAAATAATAATAATAATAATAATAATAATAATAATAATAATAATAATACACTTTATGTTATCTTAATTTCCATTTATTTTGAGAAAGTTTGTTTTTAGCTCATACTCTCTACTCGAAATCCAGCATAAATTTATTATTTATTAGTGCCATGAACAGCGTATCTAATCTTTATAATTAATGCTTGACCACAACTAAATTCTGAAATTGTGGCACTCTTGTTTATATTTAGTTCGTTTTAATTTTGGGTTAAATTATTTTTAAGGGAAACTTCGAAACATTTGAAAGTTAAAAAATGCCTCCATTTCTTTTTAGAATAAGAAGAAGGTTGCTGCATTGGTATCACACAACTCAACCTCATTCCCATTTCAGTCTTCGTCCAAGAATGAAAAATCCACGAATGAGAATGACAAAGGAGAAAATTATGAAATCGATCCATTCCCATTTCAGGACATTCTCATTCTCATACGCAGTTGGTAGAAGAAACGCAGCCACGAGCATATCATTAAATCAGGTTAGGTTCTAGCAATCTAGCAGAATTTAACTAGCGGAATTTAATCTAGCTGAATGTATACTTGGCTCGCGAATTGCTTAAGATCGGACATTAACCCGAGGTAAAATGAAAAATAAAAGGTTGCCACCATTGACCTAAACCATTAACAGTAAAGTTTGTAAATCCTTCAAGCCTTCAAACACCGTATTTTCTTTACGGGTATAATTTTGGCCAAAATTGCTGCGTGGTTACTATATCATTACCTGATTTTAGGGCAATTATTTTTTGCAGTTTAACACAATATAATGACATATCGTCAGCTCCATTAGGGAAACTGAATCAATTTGAATGTTTGAGTCTTTTTCCAGATTATACTAGGGCCACTCAATATATTTTGCCCCACCCTTTCTTCTTAGATAAATAATAGACCATGGGGCTGAAATGTCTTTTGGGCCGTAAGTTTGAACTTTCTGCGCTTCACATAACCGGATTTTCCAGTTTAAACCTCCCCTCCTTGTATAAAACCGCTTTTAAACGCCCTTGTTAAACCGATGGTTAACGCAGTTTCGAAAATGGCGTCTGACAGTGAGGTGCGTCGTAAACAGAGAGCTGTTATCGAGTTCTTAACCGCAGAGAAGGAAACAGTTGGAAATATTCACAAACGTCTACAAAACGTTTACGGAGATGCTGTTGTTGATCGAAGCACAGTTGGACGCTGGTCTAAACATGTGAGATCATCGGAGAGAGGGAGAGCCAGCCTCAATGATGAGCCACGCAGCGGTCGCCCGGCATCGGCTCTGACATCTCACACTGTGCAACGTGCTAACAGCATCATTCGATCAAATCGGTGCGTCACATACAAGGAGCTATCACTGGAGCTAGCAATTAGTGAAGGAAGCGTGAATACGATAATTCAGCAACTGGAATAATCAAAAGTGTGTTAACGGTTTGTTCCTCGCGAACTGACTGAATATCACAAAGCCCAAAGAAAAAATTCAAGGTTATGGCCCCCATCTTCTGGGACATGATAGGAGTGATTCTGGTGGACATTATGAAGAAAGGACAAACAATCAACTCAGAGGCATAGTATATTACTACCCTACAGAGACTCCACAGACGTATAAAGCGAATTCGACCGGAGAGAAAACTGAAGATGTCCTTCTTTTGCACGATAACGCAAGACCACACAGCAGTTTGCAAACAAAAGAGGCCATCACAAAAATGCGCTAGACCGCGTTACCCCACCCTCTATACAGCCCGGATCTGGCACCTTCAGACTTCCATTTGTTTGGGCCAATGAAGGTGCTATTCGTGGAAGAAAGTTTCAGAGTGACGATGAGGTTGTTGAGGAGGTTAAGAGGTAGCTCCAGCGGAACCCAGCGGATTTTTACCAGCAAGGAATAAAGGCCCTCGTTTCGAGGTGGAGGAAAGCCGTAGAAAAGGATGGAGACTATGTGGAAAAATAAAAACTTGTAAAAATGGTATATAACTACTTGTGTACAAAATTTCTGGAACTTACAAAGAAACTTGAAAAGAAAAAAAAAGGTGGGGCAGAATATACTGAGTGGCCCTTGTATATAGGTTTATTTCCACTCCTTTTCCTATGCCTTGAAAGTCTCCCATAAGTCGTCGTACTACTTCTCTACATTCATAGAGGGAAAATATATAAACTATAGGAATACATTTTTAAGCGCAATAACCGTACTAGAATAAAAAAGAATGTGAAAAGTCACTAAAGTGACAAACTAGGAGCTATAGCGGGCTCGAACCTGACTCTGAAACCGCGCGGCGCAGTTTTCAGCCCCACTAGCTCCTAGCTTTCTGTGCACTTTCTAATTGCTTTTTCACTTTCCATCTATATACGATATACGCAAAATTTTGCTATTATCAAACTGTTCATGACTGACCACCAAGTGTAGACGTTTCTTGTTTGCTTTTCGACCGAATTCTAAATTTTATTAGTTGATACAATGAGTGGAAACAAAATGCATGACACACACACAAAAATAAAATATACGAAATTCTATAGCTCTAATCCAAATTCAGCTGTCGTTCTAAATTTAGTTCACCCCCCATATATATATATATATATATATATATATATATATATATATATATATATACAGTGTGTGTGTGTGTGTGTATATATATATACTATATATATTGCGCTACAAACCAAACATGAGAAAAGTAATTTAATTAGTTAAAGAAATTATTTTGTAATTTTGGTCAATTTAAAAAGGAAAAAGAAACTAGGATGAATAAAAGGACTAAAATATTCTCAATTTTTAAGGGCCTAAAAACCGTTTTTAAACTTTTAGAGATTTTTAAATTTTTTACTTATCTGTGCATGTTCCTATATTAAAATTCTTTCCATGACTTTTGTCTACTTTTTGAATTTTATCCTTTTAAATTTTTAACTCTTGGTTTTGTATGTAGTTTATAATATATATCTATGTATATGATGAACACACACACACACACACACACACACACACACACAAACACACACACACACACACACACACAGACATTGCCTACATTTTGAATCTTATACTTTTAATTTTTGAACACTAGGTTTTGTATGTTTTTTATATAGGAAGGAGGGGCCAAGGGCGAGCGCCTGCAAAAATGCCTCCACTTTTAGAAGAGGAAAAAGAGAGCCGAAATCAAGGTTTCCGATGCTCTTAAAACAATGCCTTTTTATATTAATTTTGAAAAGATTGTGTTGTGTGTAAGATGCATGTATGTATGGTGAGGAATAGGAGCGTGTGTGTTTGAGAACATGCTGGCCTGCTCACAGAGTAGATGAGACACAGAAAAAAATCAGGTAAGGAGAACAGTAACAGGAGAAACGGGAGTTCCAGCACTCCCTGTCTTCTGCCTAACATCCCCCACGTAGTACTTCCCTGGTTGATTGGTGTCTACAATCTCCTCCTATCGAGGAGTTTATCATAGATCTCTATGTATATGGTGCACACACACACACACACACAGACGAGAGAGAGAGAGAGAGAGAGAGAGAGTTACAAGGAGTTACAAGGAAAAGAAGTACCTCAAAAGGCCTTGCGGCCCATACCGAGGAGGTACCAATGGCAACGGGTGCCAGGGAAAATTTTGTAAAAGTTTATTTTTCTTTCAACTATCCTAGCAGTAGCAGAAAACTGGATAGAAAAGTAGAAGGCTCTCTCCCCACCCTCCACTCCCTCCCTGCCAGAGGCAGGTACGGAAAAAGGTTGAAGAAAATACCTTGACCCTGGAAAAGTAGCCAAGGAAATTTTACAGGAAAGTGGAGAATATATAAATAGCTCTATATTTAGCTTGCTCACAGAGACACCGTGCAAGCGATCTCCTGCAGAGTTTTCTTATGTTTTAGTCTTGAACTATGAGAGTATTCAGTACTTTGTCTAGCCTATTTTTAAACACATTTACACTTTGACTGGAAACAACCTCTGAGGGAAGTTGGTTCCAGATATTAACTATTTTATAGGAAAAGAAATTTCCGCAGACTGAGGTCCTAAATGTCTTTACACACTCAAATAGTGTGCAGGATTTCGTCTACCCTTTTCTTGAACTGATCCACAGAGGAACTGTTCACAACTTCTGGAGGTAACCTGTTCCACGTGTCACAGATCTTATAAGTAAAGTAATTCCCACACACACTAGTCCTAAACCGTTTCAAATCCAACTTCCAACCATTGTTGCGAGTTGGGTTATCATTTAAACTAAACATGCTTCTAAAATCGACATCGTTGAACCCGCGTAAGAGCTTGAAAACCTCGATCAGTTGACCGCGCAGCCTCCGAGTTTCAAGCGAAAACAAGTTCAGGGCGCGTAACCGTCGATTGTAGCCCATATGCCTAACGGAAGGGATTAACTTTGTGGCCCTCGCCTGCACTCGCTCCAGCCTCTCAATATCTTTCCTGAGGGTGGGCGACCAGAACTGCACAGCATATTCCAGGTGCGGCCGAACAAGGGAATTGTACAGAGAGAGCACAATCTCCTTGTTCCGAAACTGAAATTGCCTCCTGAAATTGCCTCATTTGTATATCTAATATTAATAAGCTCAATATATTACCTTCCTCATTACCGTTATAAGATTTAATTTTTTGCTGAATTCGTGAATACATATTATTAATAGTACAGAGAATGTACATAGAATTAGGTATTCATAATACGCAGTCCACATTTAATTGTTGGTTTTATGAAACACTAAAAATGCATTTACGTAATAATATAATTCAGCTTAACCCATTAGTGCCAAATGGTAGAATTTCCTACCGCCAAAATTGTCATTATTGCATCACTTTTTCTTGTATTAACGTGATCTTCGGTTGAGTCGGTTAATTAATTACTTACCCAATTTTTAATATAAAATAGTTCTAAAAAATTATTTGTGAATTTTATTGAACAAAAAATCTAAAGATTTCATCTACCGAACATTATTCGTGGTGAAAATGATTCCGTTTTTAATGTACGCCATACGCTCGAAACCTAAAATGACCCCAATAAATTTCACGATTTTTAACCTACGCCAGTCAATTTGGAAGGTCGACTTTACCCACGGTATGAGTGTTCGCGCGGATGGAATAATTCTGATACTGTAATCAAGAAACCCACTCGTATCAGACCAGAAATAGATCAAAGCTCGTTATACCTCAATTTAGATTGTCTTCATTTCAAAAACTACCCATTTTCATTCGATTGAAACTATGGAATGACTTAAATGCCGATGTAAAAAATATTGTGAATGTAAATTTGTTTAAAACCAAGTTGAAATCCCGATTAATAATGGCATACTAACAAAAATCTAGGATTCATAACCATTACTATTATTTATTAATTTCTCGTGTGTAATTTAGTATTAAAAACACATTTCTTGGGATTGTTCAGTTCTTATCTCTCGTGTATAATATTGATTTCTTTTTATGGTATTGGTATAATGCCTTCAATGGTGACCTTGCATTTGTCATATCAATAATGATAATTTAAGATTAATACATACTTCAACTATTAATAATACTTATTTACTTATTTATTTATTCATTATTAATTAATAATAACTAGCTGTTTATTTTTAATAAGAGCCCAGTAAAGCCTAAAGCTTAAGGGTCAAATTAAATAAAATAAATAGTCCAGCTCGCAATTATTTATGTCATTGTAAATTGTAAAACCAACGTATTTATTTTATTATTAATAAAGGTTATTGAATTCAATAGGTTACCAAAGTTGAGCTATACACTAGCTACCCGTGAGGTAAATGTGCCCCAGTAGATCCCAATTTTGAGTATCAGCTTCGGTTAAGAACATAAAAATATTATGATTGGTAAAGTTTTTTACTTTGGATAACTTAATATTTTTGACGACAATAATCAAATTTCATAAACAAAACCCAATACTTATCAATTAGTAAATTTTCATGCATTTTAGAAATTTTAGCTTTTTAGGCGAATTTTTTTCCGAAAGTGTACATCTTCAAATAAAGGCATAAATGAATAAAAATTATTATTACTAAATAAAAGCTACGTAGAATAATAAAACTACATTTATTTATTAATGGAATTAAAAGTGATTAATCATTAATATTAATTAATAATTAATTATTAATTATTTCGCTTCCTGAAAAATATTTACTCAAAATACTTATTAAAATTCGACAATAAATAAATAAATAAATAAATAAATAAAAATCTGGTGAGGTCCAGAGTGAAATAAAGAGTATATAGTATTGTATATAATTTATTCAGATATATAATTTATATTTATTAATACATAATAAATGTTACAGTAAAAGTATTATTAAATAACAAAAAGTTATGTTTGTCTACTTCAAGACGGAGGTACAATATATATATATATATATATATATATATATATATATATATATATATATATATATATATATATATATATATATATATATATACATACAGGGTGCTTCAAAAAAGGTACCAATTATATGGCGCTAATATGTCACTGCTTACCACTTATAGTTTGTGTTTTATTTTTGTTTCTGTAAAAGTATGTGCATGTTTATTTGCTTGTTTTTTTAATAATAATTTAGTTGTTTTTCAGGGATTGTGTGAGTGATTAATTATTATTGAACTTCATTCAGTAGAAATGGGTGCTTCAAAAAAAATGTTACCACTTTTATTAATCACTAATACCCTAGGGGGGGAACTGAATGGGGTGGGCATGTTACTAAAACGTTTACTGGCTGTCCCTTAATGTGTATACTAAATTTAATGCAGATTATCCTAGCCGTTTAGGGTCCCTTCCTAGTCCCTCTCCCACCAGGGGGAGAGCTGGGAGGGGGGTGTGTTACTAAAACCTCCCTGGTTCTATCTTAATGCACATACTAAATTTGGTGCGGATTACCCTAGTCGTTTAGGTGTGTATAAACGAACAGATATCATCATCATCATCATCATCACCATTGCCCCATATATATATATATAATATATATATATATATATAATAATTATATATATATATATATATATATATATTATATATTATATATATATATAATATATATATTGAGAGAGTTACAAGGAGTTACAAGGAAAAGAAGTACCTCAAAAGACCTTGCGGCCCATACCGAGGAGGTACCAATGGCAACGGTTGCCAGGGAAAATTTTGTACACACTCAAATAGTGTGCAAGATTTGGTCTAACCTTTTCTTGAACTGATCCACAGAGGAACTGTTCACAACTTCTGAAGGTAACCTGTTCCACGTGTCACAGATCTTATACGTAAAGTAATTCCCACACACTAGTCCTAAACCGTTTCAAATCCAACTTCCAACCATTGTTGCGAATTGGGTTATCATTTAAACTAAACATGCTTCTAAAATCGACCTCGTTGAACCCGCGTAAGAGCTTGAAAACCTCGATCAGTTGACCGTGCAGCCTCCGAGTTTCCAGCGAAAAACAAGTTCAGGGCGCGTAACCGTCGATTGTAGCCCATATGCCTAACGGAAGGGATTAACTTTGTGGCCCTCGCCTGCACTCGCTCCAGCCTCTCAATATCTTTCCTGAGGGTGGGCGACCAGAACTGCACCGCATACTCCAGGTGCGGCCGAACCAAGGAATTGTACAGAGAGAGCACAATCTCCTTGTTCCGAAACTGAAATTGCCTCCTGATATAACCCAATAGTTTCTGGGCTTTCTTTTCCACCTCTACGCACTGTTTCGTAAACTTAAGGTCGCTGCTAATTAGCACACCCAAGTCCTTTTCTAAATCAGTCACCTCGATATTACTCCCCAACATCGAGTAGTCCGACTTGGGATTGGCGCAGCCAATGTGCATCACTTTGCATTTACCCAAGTTAAACGGCATTTGCCATTTTTCGGACCATTCTCCTATCCTACCTAGGTCCGCACGCAGTTCCTCGATCGCATCGGGCGTCCCAACATTGGCCCAAGCTTGGTGTCATCAGCGAATTTGGCGATCCGACTGACGATGCCACCGTCGATACATTTATGTAAATGATAAACAACAGTGGCCCCAAAACGGAACCCTGAGGAACCCCATTAGTGACCGAGGCCCAACCCGAACTAGCCCCTTTAATTACAACACTCTGCCGCCTATCCTCAGCCAGTTTTCAATCCACCTACCTATTTCCCACCGATACCCAGCGCGCGCACTTTCGCCATTAGCCGGCGATGAGGTACCTTATCAAAGGCTTTCTGAAAGTCGAGATAAAGTATATCAATCGCTCCTCTTATCATACTCACTCAACATGACGTGGAAAAACTCAAGCAAGTGGTGAAACACGACCTATGCCGTCTAAACCCATGTTGGGAGTCCCCAAGCAGCTTGTACGAGAGAGAGAGAGAGAGAGAGAGAGAGAGAGAGAGAGAGAGAGAGAGAGACGTTGGGCCACCAGCTTCATCTGCGAAGAGAGACCAACACACAGAACTTCTACAATTTACCACGTTATTTCTACTATCATATATTAAAGCAAGTTGTGTCTCTTTCTGTGTGTCTGTCAGTGTTGTTAACTTTTGGGTCTCTAAAAGAGCTGAATTAGCTAAACAAGGCTCTACGGGCAGTGCTGTCAGTAATTGCGGTGGGGGGGGGGCGGCTTGGCCCAGTAATTGGGGTGGGTGGGGGCTCAGTAATTGGGGTGGGTGAGGGGCCCAGTAATTGGGGACCGCTGGCCCCCAATTACTGTCGGTTCAATTATTTGGTCAATAAAACTATAGAAAAGAATGCAGCCATGAAAATCTCAAGCTTCAAATTTAATACAATCCCCACCCCAAGCAAGTGCTAGGCATAAAAGGTATAGAAATGGCTTTACAAAAAACTAAAATTACTTCCCAGAAAAAAACAGAAATATTAAGAAGCAACTGATTATCTAGCATATAAGTCTACCAGACCGGTTCCAGGTTTCCAGGTTCCAGAAATTGCTCACTTGATCCTGCGGATCAGCACACGTTTTCCCGGTTGCAGAGCCTCTACACTGTATGTCCTATTATGTACTTTTAAACCTTACTGTCAACAGAGTCTTCTTCTAATTTCCATTATTCTTACAATATAATTTTTGATACTTTCTGGGTTTTTATATTCTCTACTCCAACAGCTAGTTGTATATATTGGAGGTAAATCTGAGGACACCTCCAAGTTTAATGGGAAATGTTACAGTACTCTAATAACAATTAGTTTGTGAAGAGAAAATATATTAGGAAATGTGTTTTTTTTTATGTAGAATATAATATACTAGAAATTAAACGTGTATAAAATAAGACTATGGTTAGTATTTTATATAGTATATCCGCCCCTCGACTTAATAATATCACAAGATCTGTCTGGAAAAAGAGAGACATATTTTTGAAAATAATCTTCATGAATTTCACTACAAATCGTTTTGTAGAACATTCCATAATGATTTTAGGTTTCGTGGGTTTTCCGTTTTCACCCACTAAAAATGGGGAGGTTAAGTAAACGTCATAAATGTTTATAAACGTCAATAAAACGTTTATTAAGTTTAATAAAAGTCTCATTAGAGAAAGTGGGGTCTTAAAGGAAAAGTAGCGACAAGAAAACCTATAAACTGACCAGTGAAAAAGAAGAAAAAGAAAAAAGAAGACTCGCTTCACAAAAAATATCGAAACGAATGAAAAGTGTACTTTCGAATTGACAGAATCGAAGTTATTTTTTTCGACAGTTCCGGAGGAATGTTTGTAAGTAGTCGTGGCCACAAGAATTTCGAGTAAGACTGTGTCCCTAACGCTGTTGTTATTGATTAGCCGATCAGCCCAACCTGATCGAACAAGCCGGCGCGACGGCACGCAGGTAACCGATCGCCCTCTCCGGAGTGGACCAGAGGTTCAGCGCACTAGTGATGTTGTGTTCTCTATTGTGCTAGAGCGGTACAGTCTGTCATAATGTGTTCAATTGTTTGTGGTGTGTCCTGGCACAGGTGGCAGGTGTCGTCTGTGGAGTTGTCTAGTCTCTGTTTATATGTCTGTAAGTTGGGGTGATGTCCACATCGGAATCGCGCTAAGTTAACTCGATCCGATCTGCTCAGGCTGGTCTCTCACCTGTCAATGGGTGGCGGCTTCGCACCTAGAACCGCATTCGGACCGAGTCGTGTCAGTGCTTTGTGGGTTACGTGTGTGTGTATGTGTTTTCTGTACTGTGTGATGTCTGTGGGGCGTGGTATAGAATGGAGTATTTGGTTATAATGTCTCTCTGGTGTTACCTTAATGGTGCGAGGTGTCGGTGCATGATTGTACATGTAGTGGCAAGGGTATTGTGGGTTAGTTGTCGCTGCTGCCATGAATTGTGTTCCCCTCATGTCTAAATGTTCCCTAACTTTCAGTATTTTAGTTTCTGTGTGCAGGTGTTCTATTGGTGTTGTTTGAGTACATCCTGTAATGATACGAAGTGTGTTGTTTTGTATTGTCTGTAAGGTGTTTATGTGTGTGTTTGAAATAATGGGTGCCCAGCATGGGCTAGCATAGTCCATAACTGAGCGAATATACAGGGTGTACATTTCTAAACACATTCTGGAGCATTTGCGGGGTTATGTTATCTGCAGCAGTTCGTATACGTGTACGTAAGTTTTCAAGACTCGTAATCTTCATCTGATAGACGTGCGATTTGATAAAGCCCCATGCAAAGAAATCTAAAGGGGTTAAATCTGGTGATCTCGCTGGCCAAGGTCTGTTGCTTCCGCGTCCGATCCAGCGATTTGGAGAACGTCCATTTAGATAATCCTAAACAATTTTGGCATAGTGACAAGGAGCACCATCATGTTGATAGACGACGGTACTAACACTCCTATCCCCAATCAGCTGAGGTTCAAGGAATTGCTGCAACATGTCCAGATAAATAAGCCCCGTAACTGTAGCTTCAGCAAAGAAAAAAGGACCATAAACCTTAGATTTTGTTAAACCCATCCAGACATTAACTTTAGGTGAGTCTCTTTCCCAATTTTGGACGAAATCATTCGGTCTTTCATCTGCCCAAATTCGACAGTTATGGCAATTTACTTTTCCACACGTATGGAAAGTGGCTTCATCACTAAAGAGAATGTTGTCCATTAAATTATCACTCCAGATTTGTTCTACGAGATCAGCACACACAGCACTTCGTCGAGGGAAATCTTCCTCATGTAAATCATGTAAAACCTGCAAATGATAGCTTTTCTTCTGCAAATTAACTTTCAGAATTTTGTGCACAGATGACGTCGGGAGGCCGAGTCTGTGTGATGCAGCACGAACGGACGTACGTGGCTCCTCAGTGATAATTCCGCGTACTGCATTCACGGTAAGATCTGACATACACGGTCGTCCTGATCTTGCTTCATCATTTACAGATCCCGTTCGTTTAAATTTGTTCACCAATTTTCGTATTGTCTTGTCTATTGGCCCCGGCTTATGAAATCTCCTTCTAAACTTCTCTCTGATGTCATTGTATTTCTTTCCCTCGATTCGCCAAATTACTATTGCCACACGCTCTTCTGTATTCATTCTAAGTGCTTCTGAAAAGAAAAATAGAAAAAAATAATTATTTCACAAAAATAGATCCTGACTTTATGTACACCCTGTATTGTTTATATATGAGTGATGTTGTTTCCTGCTGGTGTCCAAAGTTTGTGCCTGTTAGTACCCTAAGCGTGTTAAGTCTTGACGTATATTTGTTTTTAATGTCCTGAATGTGGTTTGCAAAAGCTAATGATGTGTTGTATGTGACCCCAAGTATTTTGGTCCTGTGAGTGTGTGGAATGTTGGTGTTGTTTAGTGTAAGCTGTGGAGTTAGCTAGTGTTCTTTTGTGTTGTTTGTTAGCAAGGTCATGGTTGATTTTGTGGGCACTACTTTGAGTCTATTGTGTGTGAGCCAGTCTTGTATACTGTTTATGTATGTTTGTAGGTTATTTGTAGCGGTGTCGATGTTGTTGTGGGTGGATGTTAGAGTGATATCATCTGCATATGATGATAAGGTAAGCTTGTTATCTATGGGTGTTGGAATGTCATGCATGTATAAGTTGAACAGTGTGGTGAGAGAACAGAGCCTTAAGGGACCCCGTTCGGAAAAAGCTTGTTTTTGGATGACTTGCCATTAAATGT